>RJWM01036625.1:0-18028 GCA_004363535.1 Dasyprocta punctata
TATACAACCAAAAAAAAAAAAAAAAACACAAACCACCCAAGTGAAAATTACTGCATGATTATTGGCTTGGTAAAGGATAATAGCACTCTATCTAAAAAGGCAAATTTTCTCACTAGTATGTATTGTTTATATTACTTATATTATTAAGCACTTGTTAAAAGCCTTGCTAATTGGCATAGCTACACAAATGCCATATTTCTATGACCTGGGCTTTGTCATTATCTTTATCTTGCAAAAGAAAAAAAAATAAGTTTATGGAACATGTTCCATCACTGTGGGGCAATCTAAGTACTCTAGCATAGTCTTTCAATTGTAGCTATGGGTTTGAAACCCAGCCCCTCAGACAGGTTCTTTCTCTTTAGGGTCTGACAACTTCAAAATTTTTAAAATTTTGTGTTCCCAATCTATCATACTTTCTACCTAGGCAATGGCAAGCTTAAATGAGGCAATGCATGTGAAAGCCTAGCACTGCACTGAAAATGACATTAAGTAGGAGGTGTGATATTTGCCATTACCTCCCAACTTTCCCTTTTGTCCATTTAAAGGAGTACATATTTGCATTTCAGACCTTCTCACATATCTATAGTTCTTGATTTCAAAACAAAGCTCTAATATAAGATATGTACTACTTAAGAACCATATAAATGAACCAGCATTATTTTATCACTATAAATTCATAATCCATTGAGTTGATAATCAGAAGCAGAAACCAAAAATGTGCGGTGAGGTTTATTTCTTACAGCTGGTGAGGAGAGAAGACTAGGGATGTCTCCCTAACCAGGGTGCCCAATAAAGAAAACGAAGTGGCTTTAATGGGTACATTGAGGCACATTCATATTGGAAAGACCTATCATCACATATAGAGGCAAAAACAGTTGTAGATCATGCTTCTTCATACATAATGCGTTCAAAAATGTCAGATGAGGATGGCTCCTGAGTAAGTGAAGTTTATTCTGAGTCATCTAGAAGAGTAAACCAGAATAATCTACCCACTTGTGCTGGTTTTTTGATGATTCTTTGGAGGACTTTATCTGGAAAAAGTACACAAACAACAACTTTGAAGGAACATTAGCAGTCATTTAAAGAAGCAGCAGCTTTTTCTTCTGGAAGTTTGACAGCTTGGACCTAAAAGATTTTTCTAAAAGCTAAGAGAATCAAATGTGATTCATTCTATAGTAGTTGTATCTATAACACACTGTTTTTTTTTTTTCCGTAGTATGGGATGCAATTTGATTTGTGCAATCAATTGTTAAAAGTATTATTTTATTACCTTCTCATATATTTAAAATTTAATTTCTTTTCAATTAAAAATTTTATTCATGTTATTTTGAAGGTCATTCCCTTTGATTATGAAAATAAAAGTAGATTAGGCATTATTGGTTCATTTTGGTGTTCTTTTTGGGGCTAGGAAGCTATGATCGCAGTAACTCATTTGCTAGTCATATAACATTAGCAAATTATCCAACCTATGTGAATTTCAGTTCTTTCCATGTAAAATGAGAGCAATAATAATGTCCTTGTTGGATTTTTTTCAGTCAGAATTACACATGGTTTCTCAGATGAATATTGAAGATAATAAAAATATGCCTTTAATATTTCTTCCGTTTCCCATTCACAACTTATCCAAACAATCTGTGTCTCTTATTTGTATGTTTTCTTGCTTAACCCAATGAAAATAGTATTTTTATTGCTTTTTTTCTAAGGTTGAGCTTTAGCCTTCTTGACCTGTTCTTTGGGGTTTACAACATACTTTTATTTTTATTTTATTCTTGGTTATATGACATTACTATGTAGTCTTTTAAATGAAAGGTCATAAATGAACTATGTAGACATACTATCTTTTTTGTTTATACCCTCTCATACTTTCTGTAATTTAATTTTTGAGTTTATCATTCTTTTTGAATAGAGTAAATAGAGTGCCATTTTGACATAGTTTAGAGACCAAACTTCTCATAAGTTTTAAGTTTTATGCTCAAAGGAAAGTACAAGAAGTGTCTGAATATGCTATTATTTTCATTCTAGACAAGTTAGAACTAACATTTTTTTCTTAAGGTTCTGACATATCCACATCATCCTTCAGTTCTTTCTTATAATTTCATATTAAATCCAAAAGAGTAAATCCTTTTCTTATGTCCTCTGCCCTTCACTGAGTAAAATATGTGAGACAAGAATAATAATTTATCAGGGACTCTACTTTTCACAAAACGAGAGTTCCAGAAGTCCACTGAGTTGAAATTCCACAACAGTACTAGGTCTCACTCTTGAAACATTTTAAAAGTAATTTCTGGAAAGGATTATATAAACTTTCATTTGACAGGCCCTTGACCAAAGTAATTCTGTTGCGAGACGGACACTGAAAAGCTATTGGCAGGGACAAAATTTAACAACACTCAAGAAGCAAGGGATTCTACAATAGGATATAGTGTTGTCATGGCTGTTGGGCTAAAAGCCAGGTGAATATTTCCATGTAAGGACATGAATTACTTGTATGAATCCATCCTAAATGAAGATAAATTTTTTAAATAAAAAATATCTGAAGTACAATGAGACTAAAACTTCTCAGCCTCTCTTGTGCTGGCAACAATGTCTTAGCAACATCTTCTGTCCACTCAACATGAAAAAGGAGAAGCAATAAAGGCAAGAACATGGCAGGCAAAGTATCTGCTCTTCTGATGCATAGATCCTTCACTTCTACTAAAACTCATGAGATACAATTATTAAGTGAAATGGGAACTCTCTTTAATTGTGTGTGTGTGTTTCTGTGTGTACATATCATGTGAGACATTGATACTCATAAGCAACTCACTTAATATGATGTAGTTAGCAGCAGAAGTGAAATTGGTAAGATGATTCTCCAACCTCCACCATCATGGTTAAAAAGGTGTTTGGAAAGACGACGGAGTTAGTGATTTTTTGGCTATTAGAATAGAAAGCAGATAGTCTATGGGATAAATCACTAGGTAGTTGGGGGAAAGTTTTACTGTGAAGTTTTGCCAAAGATGTCAACTGATCCCTTTCTTTAGTTAATCGGGCCCTACGAATGGAGCACTGTGGTGAAGGCAAGAGATTAATCAAGGCATAGTCTCTGTGTTATTGTCTGCCTCTGTCTCTGTCTCTGTCTCTGTTTCTCTCTCCCTCTTCCTCTCTGTCTCTCTCTGTCTGGCTGTTCCTGAAGTTAGACTCAGCCTGGTGATTCCCCCAGCCTCAGCCTCCCAAGTAACCTTATAAGTATGCACTACTGCAACCAGCTCCTTCTCTGAACCATATTGGTCAAGGGAATCAAAAAACTGGGGAGTGGTCTAAGGTAGCCCAAGTGTATAAAATGAATGACTCTATTCTAATACTTGAGATAGTGATTTAGAGTATGACAGATCAAAGACTTCACCTGTGTCAGAAGTCTAACACCTACCAGGATTTTAGGAAACAATGTCCATGCTGTTAATTAAATTATAATTATAACTATAATTACAATTTAAATAAAGCCCTCAATGTGTGGACAATACATCCAGGTACTGTACATTATGTACAGATATCTGTTTAATTATAATTTAAGTCACCAAGTCAAGGATAGACTGAGTCTCGTATCTTTGATAATTATGGTGCTTTTGTAGAATAAAATCTCAGATTATACGTACAGTGTTTTCCAAACAACGGTTTGAAATTCTGTCCAAAAGTTAAGGTATAAAATTTTTGGCCTTGTTGTTACAACTAAACCATTAAAGAATTCCATTAACTGGGCTGGTATTGAGAAATAGTTTAATGCCATTTAAATTAAGACATTACAAATGAGCTGTGCTATAACCTAATTGCATGAGTTTGTATGCGAGTCAGTATTTTGAATATTACACAGACATGCAGGGGGTATTTATGTAAACTCCTGGTGTTTCTCAAATCATAATTTTAGGCATATTTAAAAATAATTATTGAGGGCTGGGATGTAACTCAGCGGCACAGTGTCTGCCTGGCAAGCGCAAGGTCATGAGCTTGATTCCTGGTACCAATAATTAGGTTAGTTGTAAGTCTAACATTCAGATTTGGCCTTTGGAAATTTGGACTGAAAAACACTGAAATGATGAATATTTATCTGTGTTTTTTAAAAGACTTTAAGAAATTAGAGTTTAATGTTAAAGCTCCTTAGTTTAAAAATTAATAATGACTCTAATACCCATGAAAAATAGAGCTATAAAAGAATTTATGGTAATGTTCTTGAGCCTTTCTTTGTTACTTTCCTTGCCTGTTATTGCATGGGGTTTTATATGGAGTATAAGATGATCTATTCTTGCATATATTACACTTTGATTTCACTTAGGAAAACCTTTCTCTTCTTTACAGAGTAGGCGCCTGAGAAAGATGGCCATGTGTTCACATTTTCCCAGGATACAACTAGTTCATACCTGTAACCCCAGGATCACTCTTAGAGACTTTTTTCCTGGTTAGAAAATCACAATTTGAGCAATACAAGCAGGGTGGTTGGCCCATGTCTTCTAGAGGAGTGATCTGGACTTTTATACTAAGCAAAGATGTTTGATGTAAGAGTTGCAGGGAGAAAAGAAGGGAGACCCAAAAAAGTAGGTGAACATATTTCAATTTATCACTTGGTTTGACTTAAGTATATAGCATAGTATTACTTTTTTGCTGTAGTTAACTGTTTTTTATTTTAAAGAGTATATAACAGAATAAAACCAGTCAAAACAAACCAATGCAAGAGATACAGGAATTCAAAACATTATGAAATCAGCAGTAGTTACCATACTGCCCCTTGATGCACATTATTCCCCAGATTAGTAGGACATAAGAAATGTACTCATATGTACTCAAAGCCATAAAATAACTTATTAAAATAGAGGCAAATTGAAAGCCTCATCACAAACTCATAACACATCAAAAACAGAAAATGCTTTCTAATCTCTCACTAACGGAGCTACAATTTTCTGTGTGATTTTCCTTTTGCTCAGGAATTATGTGAAACCATTATAGAGTAATGTTCAGTCTGGGCATTAGATTTTGTTGTCTAAATCTGTTCTTTGGAGGAAAATGTATTTTAAATTTATAAAATAAAAAGTATGAGGGGTTCTAAAATATTTTCTTGAAAGAAACAAAGCATTCTGAACACAGTGATAAAGAGTTCATTTCTCTAAGAGTTAAATTGACTGTGTACATTCTAAACAACAATAATAACGATAATGCAATTGCAATCAAGAGTGAAACAAGCTTGATCTTCAAATGACTATAAATATTTAATGATGCTTGGAAAGGATGGATTGGACAAAATATTGAGGGAGAAGTCCAATACACTAACATGAACCAATTGTTTACTAGGTAACCAATGAGATAGCTGTGTGTAATGTACAGGGCCTGGATATACCAACCAGACATCAAGAGTCAGCAAGTAGGTTGCAGTTAATGTTAAATTTATAATCAGAACCCTTAACAAGAACAGTGTTGGGACCACCCAGATAAAGAAATATTAAGTTAGATTATTGTGGTTAACTGAAAAAAAATGTTTTTCCCATCACAGTTAGACAGAAACATTAATGGACTGATTCTTCTTATTTCCATAAAAATTAACATATAGTCTATTTAAAAATGTTTGGCTTAAAAATGCAATCGGTGTGTATAAATTTCTGAAATGTTTTCTACCAAGATATAGATAATTTAAACTGTTCTTCAGTAGTGAAGTGTGAAAGCACTGTGTTTTGGCAAGAAATGATTTGATCTGAGGAGACCTCACTTTCCATATGATCTGTGTGACTCCCTCTTAAGAACTCTGCAAGCCAAAGGAAGCTGGCTGGGATGGGCTGCTTCCCATCCTGCTCCTAGGAACCTCATGTTTCCAGTAATTCTCAGCATGTTTGACTAAATAAATTAGGATATTAATAAAATCCTTAGGAATCTGCAACCTCCTGAAAGGACTGTTTTTCTTTTCTTTCTTCTTCCTTACATAAATAATCTCCTTTAGGATGTCATGATTTAATTGTATTGTTTTCTGTTTTCTGTACCTGAACATTCCCAGTTCTTTAATATTAGACTGAGTTATAGTTTTTCATTACTGAAACATTCTAACACTGTTTTGTATGTAAGCTTAAACTGTACGTCTATGAGAATGGTACATAGTATCCGTTTAGAGAATATGTTTTTACTGAATTTGCTCTTAAAATGTATTTAATTTTTATAAAGATTAGATAATTTTTCTGCACATTATTTTCTCTCTAGTTCACTCTATTTTCTCACAATATGGATTCTCTATAGTTTCTAAGGTGGGATTTAGTTTTGATGATGAGGGTATATGGCTCTGAAATGAAATCACCTTCCTGAAATTAAGGAAATTGGTCGCTATTATGTATTATCCAACAAGACAAAGAAATTATAGTGTATCTATTTCTAGGCTCAACAATAAATCATTGTGTAGAGAAGTATTTAGAAGGTAGAGCAGATTTATCTAATGCTCAATCATGTTCTCTAAAGAATAAATCCTTGCATTTAAATTTCTTAGCAGAGTTTCTTTCTCCCAAATTAAACTCCACCTTTTGACAGATTGGCTTTTTTCCCTAGAGTAAAATTGATCAGAACAAGTGCTTAGTAAAAGGAGTAAGGTTATAAATCAAGTATTCATTACCTTCATCAGATAATCAGGCATGGTACTGCTAACTTTGTAGATTTTCAGATTTTCACTACCTGACTCATAAAAATTATTTTGCCTTGCATTAACTATGTAATATGGTAGAAACTTTGGAAAAAAACTTCAAAAGATATAGATATGTGTTGCTTTTTTTAACATGTACTATGACAGACCATCTTGAACTGAAGAACTTATATAGTTCCCTATAGATGATCTAGTCACACCATGATAACTGATTATCATTCATTTTATTAAAACTATTGATTGTTTTTCAAAGGTACTTATTAATTTTTATATCATTAGATAAAAATTAGCAAGTTTTTTCTTCATTTTTCATGTTTACACTTACATTTTCATGTCTGATGATGTTTTATAAAGACCCTCTACCACTATAAATGGGAATTGATAGCTTCTTTTTTTTGATAGCTTCTTAATCATAATACCTATAATAAAAATGTTTAGCACAGCTGCCTTGTTATCCTGAATTGACCAGGAACATGTGGCACAAGTGGGTGGGAATGAGATGATTCGAGTCTACATTTCAAGAGATCATGAGTGTTTCTTATCTCTCTCAGCTTCTGCTTCTTTGATGACAGCCAGCCAATGTAGCCTCCAAAAGGCCTCAAAACTATATACAGAGAGTCGAGTCATCTTGGCCAAGAGGGCTGAGGCCATCCTGGACAAGCAAACTGCAGCTGGCCTGCTAGTCCGTCACAGATGTACAGGCCTGCCCAGTAACCCAACCGATTCACAGTAGGATTATAATGAAAAACAGATATGTTTTGTGCTAATGATACCTTGTGCTTGTTTGCTTTTTATCACTTTATTGGAAATAGTTAATTGGTACAAAATTAGGGAGCTAAAATTTTAAGTTAGAGTGAGAAATAACAATATATACTATCAGGTTAAGTTTTTAATTTCAGATAGTTACATGAGGTAGTAGGAAAATTGCAAAAGATACAGCTATTCTTGAAACACTGGCAAATCTAGGGCATGGCTAAGGCCAAAGAAACCAGATGAAAAACTCTACATACGTTTAAGATCTCAGATAAGGGCTCAACATCTTGTGTCTTTCTCACAGAGTGGCCAGACAGACCAAAAGACTTACGCAAACTTTCTTCTTTTGGGAACATTCAAAGTCCAAACTGTAACAGAAAACTGCAAATTAAATTGAATACTGCTTATCTATTATTGGTGTATAATTGTACAAATTAATGGGTTCCATGGGACATTTCCATTCATGCACATATCAGGCATTGATCATGTCCATCCTCCTTTCTACTCACTCTGCCTTTCCCCTTTCTTTCCCACTCCCTGTATCTTCTCATTTCCTAATAGTCCCTTTTCTATTTTCAGGTCATCTTTCTTTTAGCTTCCACAAAGGAGAAAAAAAGATGCAATACTTATTTTTTGTGCCTAATTTATTTCACTCAACATGATGTCCTCCATTCTCATCAATTTTCCTGTAAATGGCAGAATTTCCTTCTTCTTTATGGTTAAATAATATTCTTTTGTGTATATATGGTGTGTTTTCTTTCTTTTTTAATTTTTAATAGTATATGCTCATAATATATAATGATTACATTCTCTGTAGGAGGACACGTTTCAGTTTTCTTCCTTTTCCCTCTTCCCTTCACCCTCCTTTTATTTTTCCAGCACCAGATTCATTTATTTACAAGACCTTATAAAGTTAATTATCACCAGGCGTAGTGGTGTACGCCTGTAATCCCAGAATTTGGGAGGCTGAGGTAGGAGGATTGTTGTGAGCTCGAGGCCAGCCTGGGTTACAAAGTGAGTCCAAGGTCAGTCCAAAACTCTGTCTCAAAAAGACAAAATATCTAAATAAACGAATAAATACTTATATATACAGATTGAAAAACAGACTAATAGACCAAAGAACAGATGAAACACTAAATACAATTGTACTAAATTAGGGTACACTTTTATATACATTGTCCACTCTGGATTACAATACCTTTTTATCTTTTTTTTTCCTATTATCAGTCTTTTATTTTGTACTTTACACATATATATACACTGAGTTTTTATATAAGAGAAACCATGCATTATTTAAGCTTGTGCATCTCAGTTACTTCACTTAATTTTATGGTCTCACAGTGCATCTATTTTCCTATAAATGACTTCAGTACAAGGTACGTTTTCTCTATTCACTGATCTGTTGATGGGCGCCTAGTTTTATTCAATGTCTTGGCCACTGTGAATGCTGCTAAACTAACATGGTCATGTTTCTGTCTGTTTTGTATGCTGATTTCACTTCCATTGTATATATACCCACAAATCATATATTTGCATCCCATGGTAGTTCTAAGTTTAATTTTGTTTTGTTGAAACTCCATACGGTTTTCCATAGCGGCTATATCAATTTACAGTCCCATCAACAGTGTTAAAAGATTTCCTTTTTGACTATATCCTTGGCAGGATTTATTGAGTTCTGTGTTTTTTATAATAATCATTTAAACTGGTGTGAGATGGAGTCTCAACATAGTTTTGGTTTGCATTTCCCTAATGACTAAAGATGTTAAACATTTTTTATGTATTCATTTGGTCATTTGCATGTTGTATGAAACATCTCCATTCAGATCTTTTACCCATTTTTGATTGATTACTTTTTATTAAGCTTTTTGAGTTCTTTATATACTCTGGATATTAATCCTCTATCAAATGGATAGTTGGAAAACAGGTTTTACTACTATATTCTCTTGTTTCCTTAGCCATGCAGAAATTTTAATTTGACATAGTCTCATTAGTCAATTCTTGTTTTTGTTTCCTGAGCTATTCCTGGCCTAGCTAAAAAATCATTTGATATTATCTTGAAGTGTTTTCCCATATATATTCTCCTGGTAGTTTCAAAGTTCTGGTCTTACATTAAAGTATTTGATTCATTTTAAATTTTTGTTTGTTTGTTTGTTTTTGTGATACTGAAAATTACACTCAGGGCCTCCACACTGAGCTATGTTCCCAGCCTCTTATATGTTTTGTTTTGAGACAAAGTCACACTAAATTACTAAATTGCACACACTGACTTTAAACTCACCATCCTGCCTCACCCTTCTCAATTATTGGGATTAAAGCCATTTACCACCATGCCCAACTCTTATGAATACCTTTTAATGATGACCTTTTAAAATGCTTGACTATCATGATCAATGCCAAACATTGTACAAATGGGTGATAAGACACTTTAAGACCTTTTTACAATCATTTTATACTTTAAACTCATTAACATTATATTTATATTTTTACTATTCTGCTTTTAAAACACGTTATTCTATTTCCAGTGAACCCATGAATAAATTTGAATCAAGTCAAACTTTTAATATTAAGTATTTTCAAACAAAGATAAAGACATGGATTACATGCAATTTTAGAGCAGCTGCTGTGCAGACATAGCACAGATATTTCTAAAAGGCCACATAAGCCAAAAACAAGTGTCAGAAGCTTGAGAGGTGAAGCTTACAACACCTGCCAAAAAGCTCTCCCACTTTGGTTTATCTGTTCTTCCCAGGCCCAGATGTCTACACCTGCCTGCTCCTTTCACAGCTCCATTCCCCATCTGCCTCACTAAGCAGGTGATCAGACTGTGAAGTACGTGCTACTGGGCAGAGCCCATCACAGGGAAGCCCAAGGGCTGCTGGTCCTGCAGCTGCTGGGAAAACACTCATAGGGCCTGCTCCTGGCACACAGCCTTCGTGGGCCACAGCAAGGCTGCTGGGCTGCAGGTGGTTTCTGTGGTGGTTGTGCAGCAGGGTCCTAGACAGCCTGGACACATTTGATTGAGAGTCTCTAAAATGATTCCCAGTTATACTTTGTAAAAATACTATGAAAACTATTCATAAAAGTGTGAAAGGCAATTATTCATATTCTTCCTAGGAACCTCTAAAAATTAAAGTAGTCATTTAAGTGGTAGATATGTGTCATAGTCAGGGTTTACAAAGGAATAGATTTAATACCAGACACGTAATTTATAGATTTATTTTATAATATTCACCCAAAGAAATAAATGCAAAAGAGCATGGAAGATCTGTCCACATACTAGAGACTCAAAGAATCCATCTGAGGGTCTGGATTCCTCAGTGATGACCTGCAGGAGTCCAGCTGAACACCTAGAGCCTATGACAATGTCCTCCACGAGTCCAACAGAAGCCTACAGCCCAGGACAATGTCTCATGCAAGTCTGTTTTGCAGATCTGCACTGAGAAATCCCAAAGGTTGGTGGTGGAAGCTAGAATGTCTGTGCCAGTGGGATGAAGGATCTGTGCCAGCAAGCTGAGGGACCTGCACTGGATCCAGGAAGTGATGCTCAAGGTAAGCACCAGAGCTGCCCCGAAGAGAACTGCAGTCATGCTCAGCAAGAGTGAGGACCAGAGCTCCTCCACTGATAACAACTGAGTTCATGTCAGGAAAACCAGCATGACACGCTTCTGCAGGAGGATCACCAGCACACCATCTTCCCTTCCAGTTCTGCTTTTATGCTGTTGGCCACAATCCTATGGTGGGCCTTCCCCACCCAGAACAAAACTGATTCAGTTCAGTTGGGTGTACCAAGTTGACAATTAGTTAATCCACCACAGTGTGTGAAACTTTCTCTGCCTAAAACATATGCCAAACACAAAGGAAGTGAGAAGTGTAAAATATAACTAAGAAATTTCTAAGGATGTACATTTTAAAACCGTTATTTCTTCTAAAATCTAAAGTAGGTTTTTTTTTTTTCCTAACTTGACTCCACTTAACAAGTCAGTATTTATAAAACTGTGAGGAGTGATGAAGGGAAAAAGAAAGCATATGGTTCTATCTTTAATCTTAACCAATTAAAGAAAATACATAGAAATATAGAGAGTTCAAGATGGAAATGTGAGTGGTCTTGAGTGAAGTGAATAGCTGACCCTGACTGTCACTTCTGAGCCTCTCCACTTCACCATCTCCCACCCTGGACACAGCCCTGGGTCAGCACTTGGACAGACCTTGCCTCCCCAGAAAGAATGCAAAGAACTGCGTAGGATTACAAACCATTACTACCGGAACATCTGAGCTCTACCTGGGTGACAAATCCACAGATTATTTAGAAAAAAATGGGGCAGTACATTTGTTTCTGGCTCATAACAAATTCAGAATAGAGTAAATATTTAGTAATATCTACAGAATTGTGTTAAATAAATTTAACTGAAGAAACCTCAAAATCAGAGCATGAAAACATTTACTATGCAACATAACTCTCTAGCATTTTTAATAAAAATACTTGTAATGGGAAGGGAATAAAGGACAAAGAAATATCACCCAAGTGAAGGTACTTTGTATGTATATTGTAAGGCTATATTCTCATTTCAGTTCACGAATTGTCTCTTACAGAACAGAGAGACCAGAATCAGATAAGTTAAAGAATATGAAGCTAATGTAGCATATAAGATAACTGGTTCTGAGCAAATGCAAAGCAAAGCTTTATTCTTGCTTTTCTTCTGCCTCCTTTGAGTCTTTCTGTTTACTCAATTGTTTGCTCAGTTCCCTACAGTCTATGCTGATGACCACCCAGGAGTTACTAAAATTTAAACCAGGGGTTGATCGAATTTTGTGGTTTCTTTAACTATATCTATATTAATATTAATATAATTATAGAACAATATTGAATTCTGATCCAGGTGAAAGTTAGATAAAATGTAGCTCATGAAGCTGCCATTACTTTTGGTTCCTAGAATTAATTCATCCTTCTTAAGTTTTCTAAAACAAGGTCACTGACCAAATCCCAACAGGAATTTGCTCCTGAAAAGAGCAAGACTTGCTTGAGCCGCTGGATGGAGAATCTCTTCAATGTTATACTATTCTTATTATTTGATTTATTTTATAGGCAGAATAATATGAATTTGTAAATCAGTGTAACACCTCCCTTAGGAGTTTTTGACATTGTTATAACCATTTGGCAGGAAATACACTGTTTTAAAGATGGAAATTTTCCACTTAAACTAAGCATGTATAAGAATTTGTTATATATATATATATTTATATTAACATTTATGCAAAGAGAAAAAAATAGGTCCCAAATGAGTCCTAAAGTTGAGTTCAAAATGGTATTTTCAAAGTGTGATGGTTGCACCATTGGCAATTTATTTCCCCATAGAGTTAAAGGAGAAATGACAGTTTTGTATGTAGATTTTACTTGTATTCTTTTTAGTTTTTTTGGCCTGGAAATTATCTTTCCATGAGTATCATTACCTTTTGGTTGACTTCACTAGAATATATCCACTTTAGTGTTAAGCATGTTTTGATAATATGAACAATAAGCTCTTTTTTTGAACAATGGGAGTTTCCTATTTAAAAGCAATGTTTGTCTTCAAGTTTTTATTTTAATATTAGGGAGAATTATTTAATGCCATGGGGGAGGGAAAATTGCTTTATATCCAAATAGAATTCAAAGGGATCTACTGTGCTCTACTGATTGCTGTCTTTGGGTTTAGATTAAAAAAAAATAAATGAGACAGTTTATTTTTTGCACAATTTTTACATTTACAGGAGAAAATGGTAGAAGGTACAGATCTCCCGTATGACAGTTAATTTCATTCTTGCCCCTCAGTTTCCCTATTATTAACAACTTGCATTGGTATACTATATTTGCTAAAATTGAGACAAATCTATATATTTTTATTAAAGTTCATATTTTATATTATGATTTATTCTTAGTATTGTATATTTAATTGGTTTTGACAAATGTTCAATGACATGCTTGTCATTAAAATACATTAAAAATAGTTCCACCACCATAAACATCCATGTCCTCCACCTAACCACTGATCTTTTATGCTTCCATAATTTGACCTTCTCTAGAAAGTCATTCAGTTGGAATCACAATGTATAGCTCTTGCATTCTTACTGTTATTTTACTGCTTATTTGTGGTATTTGAGAAAGCAATTGACTTTTGTGCATTAACCTTGTCTAACATCTTTACTAAAACTACTTATTAGACCTGAGCACAGCGATGCATGCCTGCAATTCCAGCACTCAGGATGCTGACAGAAAAGAATTGCTATGAGTTCGAAGCCAACCTGGGTTACAAAGTGAGGTCAAGATCAGGCTAAACCACATAGGGAGACCTTGTCTCAAAAATGAACTGAACTGAACTGAACTGAACTGAACTGAAATGAAATGAAGCTATCTATTATTTCCAGAAGTTTTAAAAATATATTTAGATTACTTAGGTATTTCTATATACATAAGTATGTAATCTGCAAGCAAAGACAATTTGTTTTCCATTCCTTTGAGTGTACTTTTTTCTTTTCTTATTTTATCAGCTATGACTCCCAGTATGGTGCTTAATAGTATTTTGAAAATGAATATCCTTTCTTTATTATTAATCATATTGGGTAACATCTTGATGCTTAAAAATCTTGTTAGTGACCTAGACAGAGCAGGTTAGCTTCATGAACTTATGCTTCTTTATCATCTAAACAAACATATGGAAGCCTTAGTCATGGGTGAACTGTAATTTTTATTTTGATTTTGGTATGAAGTATTCTTGTACATGTATTTTATAAGATTTTGTTCTCTTTTATGGAAAGAAATCTGTAGACAAATAAGTTTCAGAAATAAATGACAAAAATAAATAGTTTGTCCTGCAGACCTACTTTGGGAAACATTGCCATTCAGTGAGTTACAGATGCTGTGGATGCTCATTACCATTACAAAAGATATACTGCTTGTCCTTTGTGTAAAAAGCTTTGGAACCAGTGTTGCCTTTCTGGCTTCTTCTCCCAAAGGAGTCCCACACAGTCACCTGAAAGACACTAGCTACCCTGTGGAGGGTGAGAAAAAGCTAGCAAACACTCACACTGACAGCATGGAAGAACAGATGCCTGTTACTAGATTTAGCCACACACCTGCATTTGCAAGCCTGATTGACTGTGCCTATCTGTGCATAACAGAATTCTAAAGAGAAATAATTACTAAAAATCTCTATTGCTCCAGGGTTTTATATTTCCTTTCATAAACATAGTTTTCGAGTGAGGACGTGGGTGTTGTTTTTGAGGGTTTAGAATGCCTTTGAAATATGACCATCCAGTATTTTCAGTTCTGTTAGTGGTAAATAATCCACAGGAAAACATTTTCTGACCTATATACATCTCAAATGCAACAAACTGTCTTTACTGAAGTATGTCTGGGAATATTGTTGGTAGATAGTGACATGTCTTATAGTGTCAGGGCTGGAGAAATACTACAACTCATTTAAACGGAACAGTTGGTTTATGATGAAAGCCCTTCTTTCTGGTTATTTGTCTTTCATTTTCCCTTTTCTTGCATCTATGTAAAGGGTGTCATTACTCTAAATTATACTTCTTTCTACCCAGAGTTCACGCTGTTTTCCTGATGTAAGACAATAATAATAATAATGTAGTAACGTTTATTCAACATTTACTGTGTCCCAGACACTGTGCAGTAAGATTTGCAAGCCCTAGAACTTACATGATCCCATATCTTTTTTGCTGCTTTGGCTGAGCTCACTCCATGCCTGGTGCTTCCCAGTCACCCCTCAAGAAGCTACCCTGGGTCTTGGCTCCATGGGAGACTTCACGCGATGCCTCAGTGCTGCCCCTCCTCAGAGGACTGAGTTCCAGCTCCAGTCTACAGTTCAGTCTTGGACCCATGGTGTGTTCTCATATGACACAATGGTAACCCCTGCAATATACCGAAGTAATTCATAAAGGTACATTAGATTTTGGATATGTAAGTTCAATAACCACTTGTTTTTCTTTTTGTTTTGTTGTTCTTTTGGGGTTTTTGGTTTGTGTTTTAGCAACCAATGTGTTAGGAATAGTTTACCTTTTTATGTGGTTACTTTTTAATAATTCTATCAATACTCACATAAATGCCTTGATTATGCTTTTTGACCCACAAAACCCGCTTGCTGTCAGCCCTTTAAGTAGTTCGTTGATTCTTACTATGTTTTGCAAATCATAAAGTCTTTGTCACACACTAGCACATTTATGAGGGCTACGGTCACACACTAATCATGTTTATAGCTAGTTTAAGGTTCACTCAAACACTAGGATTGAGAATATTTCTATTTAGGGATGGAATATAATTTAGTTTACAACAAGATGTAGGTGTTCTTCTTTCTTTTAGGATGAGAGATTCCACTGCATCTTTTAAATAGCTCTAGTCAGAAGTACTCTCACAAAAATCCTTTGTCCTATTCCTATTGTTTTTCATCTCTTATATCCCTCTTTTGTTCTTTCCATCTATTTTCTTCTCAGAAGGCTGATGTTAGAGTAAAAATAGCATGAGCTTAAGAATCAGAGCCTCTGTTAACAGTGATTTGTTGTTGTTTGATATGGTGCATAGGCAATCATGAATTTGACCTGGGTGCTGCTAGAAATAAAGAATCTTAGACCCCAACCTAGACTTAGTGAATCAGTTATGCATTCTCACAAAGTAATCAACTGATTCATAAGTGCAATAAAATTGAAGAATTTATTTATGTTGTTTAAATTTCTGATTACATTATTAACTAGGATTAGATGAGATAAAAATACAATTACTTAGGGATAAAATATAATCATTGTGCTGCATGTTGAATTCAGATGTTTATGTCCTATCCTTGAATACAGCATCTCAGACTGTGACCTTATTCAGATATATGTTCATTGCAGATTTAATTAGTTAAGAGGGTGTCATATTTGAGTAAGGTAAGCCCCTGATCCAGTATGACTGACTGGCATCCTTGAAACAACCTTGAGGAGAAAAAGAGAAGAGATAGAGAGACAGAGAGAGGTTGGGGAGAGACAGAAAGACAGACAGATACAGAGAGACAGAGAGATGGCAGGGCTTGTGAACAGAGGCTGAGATTGGGACAAGTTGGGATGACATGTTGACAAGCCAAGGTATTCCAAAGTTGCTAGTAAAATGTTAGAATCTATGAGGGAAGCCTAGACTACATTATTTGATACAACTCTCAAAAGAAATCAACTCCTTGTTTTCAGACTTTTAGCCTCCAGGTCTGAAATGCAATGTATTTCTAGTGTTTAAGCCACCCAGTTTGTATTTCTTTGTTGCAATAGCCCCAGTAAACTTGGGGTTCATTTGGGATTTATTTTTTTCCTGGACCAAGGAGCATCCATCCTTTAGAGAACATTTCTAGCTTCTTTTGTCTCCAAATTCAAATTTTATGTAAGTCTTTGTGCATTTTGCTGCACAGAGGAGATGACATTGCTACACACATTACCCTTTTTATAAAATCACATAATGACTATGTCATGCTGTAAAATTCATCACATAAAGAATTTGGTTCTGATTACAATATTTCTTCATGGTTGATATTAGATTAAAATTTTAATCTACATAATTTTAGTGTCACTGTTACATGATATTGGATTATAGAATAATGTTTGCCATTTTAACAATTTATTATATGGGCTTTTAAACCTTATTGTAGTAGAAAAATAAGTATTGTGCAGGATTCATCTAAACCTTGGATTCTCCATTGACTTCTCCTGACACTACGGTTTCAGTATCATTGAAACCTGACATTAATGGAGCCCTTTAGCTCTATCAAACTGGAAACTTTATCTTCTTAAAATGGAGTTGCCATAGAAACAACAGAGTTCTGGGACTACTGCTTTCAGAATGCATTAAAAACTTAATGCCAATGTATGTGCACACAGGATAACATATCAACATGTGCAATTCTGCTCTACTTTTAAATTGAAAAGGAGAGGAAAAGAAAAGTGTACATAAATGTTTTCACTAAACCTGCCAGAGAACCCTTATTTAATCCTTAAGCCATATTTAACACCCCATTTATACCCAACTTTATTCCGGAAAGTGACTTAGACACACAGGTGGAGACCTTGAAGCGGTTACCAAACAATCAGAGGAACATACCCAACATGTTACACTATTTATAGTTGTATCTCCTGGACAGCTGTCAGTTGTTGAAACTGAGGCTAAGTGGATTTTTCCTTGTAGAGCTGTAACTGTTTTACTTCATCTTTATCCCAGTACCTTGTCCTACCATCAAACCTTACTTAAAGCATTTCTTTGTCATCTTTTAATTAAGTCTTTCATCTGGTTACTCCCCACCATTAGAAAAAGAACTGAAACTTTTCCACTCTTTTCTTAAGCCATCTTCCTGTTGTCACATCATCATGCACCCAGGAACCAGGCCAGAAGGCTCAGTGTGAGCCCTGGGGGGTGGTCATGGATTTGCAGGTAAAATCTCAAGGAATGGCATTTCAAATTAACCCTGAATTAGTTCAATAAAAGAGGCTATAAACTGTAATAATGGCTGCTTTACACTGCTATTGATACTAATAAAAAGATCTTGAGTCAAAATAGATTTCATGATTCTTTCCTTCAGGTATGTTTCAAAAACATACATTAAACAGAAAGTTATTGCTCATGTGCAC
>RJWM01036626.1:0-17950 GCA_004363535.1 Dasyprocta punctata
CAGTATACTTCGGCTTCTTAGTTGCCCAGGTAATAGTTCCTGTTCCAGTTCTGGTTGCTTCTGTCTCTTAGAAACAGCTGGTCACTGTGATACATAGCTGGTCACTATGATGCACATTGTATAAACCAATCCCAAATTGAGAAGCCATTCTGCCTCTGTACTTCCTGCTTGCTTATCCAAAATAAGCTCTAGACCACCAGAGATCAGGGGCTGATATTTTGGGAATGACCCCAATAAGTGTTCATCGATGTAAAATAAATCTGCCTCCAAGTCCTGGGTGTTGGTTCAGTGTTTCTTCCTGCTGTAGCATCAGGAAAACTGGATATTCATATGCAGAAGAATAAAATAGGTCCTACTAGCTACCAAAGCAAACTCAGAATCTATTAAAGACTTAAATATGAGACCTGAAGCTTCAAAACCACTCAAAGTAAACAGAGGGAAAACACTGATCTAGGCAATGATATTTCAGATTTCACACCAAAATTTCAGTCAACAAAAGCAAAAATAGACAAACAGATTACACTGAAATGAAAAAGCTTCTGCAGAAAGAAAAATGAAACAATCAACAAAGAAGAAACAATGTGTGGATAAGGCAAAAAAAATTAAAGTAATATATGTGATAAGGGAGTAATATTCAAAACTTATAAAGAAACTCAAGCAACTTCATTGAAAGAAAACAAACAGTCTGATTTTTCACTAGGTAGGAAAGTTGAATAGGTATTTCTGAGAGGAAGACATACAAATATGATACTACCGCTCAGCGTAAAAAAGGAAATTTTATCATTTATAGCAACATGGATGGAACTGGAGAACATTTTGCTAAGTAAAATAAGCCAGGTACAGAAAAACAAATGCTGTATGACCTTACTTAAGTGTGGAAGCTGAGACAGCCTAACTCAAATACACAGAGAGGGAAAAGGGGGAAATGTGGAGGGAATTTTTTTTTCACTTCAAGAAATGTATTTACACAGCACTGTGAAAACATTAGACAATGATGTACATTTCAAAACTACTGAGAACAAATTTCAAGTGTTCTCACCATAAAAAAAATGATAAGTATCTGAGGTAATGGATATGTTCAGTATTGATTTAATTGTTCCACATTGTATGTATAAGTGTAACATCACTTTGTGCCCTGCAAATATACACAACCATGATTTGTCAATTTACAATGAAAATTTTAGGCACAAAATAGTAATGAGTGGCACATATTACCTAAGAAGGACTATGGGGAAAGGAAATAAATAGAACCTCACTCATGCTTTGTTCAAAACGTGAAGCTGGCTGATTTCAGTGTTGTGTGAAGACCCTGGAGTGTACTTACACAGATCTTAATGTTAACTACTTACCAGGGACTCTGGTATAATCAAGAGACCCAGTGCTCGAATGATATGCAGCTTCTGACAGCCTTAAGCAGCATATAATTTTATAGTAAACATTTTTCAACAAGTTAGTACACGGTAACATTATTAATAAAAGTATAGTACAGCAAGTACATAAACCAGTGACATAGTAATTTACTGACATTATCAAGCTACACATCCTGTACACAGCTGAATATGCTAGACTCTTACATGACTGGCAGTCCAATAGGTTTGTTTACACTAGCACCATCACAAACATGCTAATAATGCATTGTATTAGGATTTTTGAATGACTAGGATGTCACCAGACAATAAGAATTTTTCAGTTCCATTATTATTTTATGAGACCACCACCATACATATGGTTCATTTTTGACTGAAATGTCATTGGGTAGCATATGTCTGTATTTAATAGTCATGGACAGTTACTTTAATATGAATTTTGAAATAAAAAAACTAAAACTTAAAAATGCTCAGTGGTCAGTGGGTGTGGCCTGACTATTAGAAGAGTTGTACCATAGTCTCTAGCCAACAATCATAAAGTTCCACATATAAGAACAGTAAAATGGGAAAAATACTCTTATCATGCCCACTGACAACACGGGATCCACTCTCTAATTCCTCATTGTGTTAAGAGTTTTTCTGTAGTTTTTCTCTCTGGTGACCCAAAGCCAAAAACAAGCCAGTCCAAACTAATTCTATCAAGGAAGGTCACTGCAAATTTTAAAGCAGGAACGTAGTACTTTGTTCTTTACTAGTTCACCACACAACCCACAAACTCACCCAAAGGCAAATCCTATTGGGTAAAATATCATTCTCTGAAGAAAAGAATTCTATCAAAACTAAAATAGCCTTTTGCCTTTAACCAAGGAACCAGTTTTTAAGTATTTTGGTGTCTCTTACAAACTGACAGTAGAAATAAAAGATCTCCATAAACCAGAACATTTTAAAATACCATACACAATATAGCAATTTATAAAAAGCGGTAGTAATTCTCATTATTGCCTTCACAATACTGTATTAAGATTGAAAATGAATAATTCCTGAATTTGCTAAACTATATAAAATAGTTCGTAATATGATCACTTTTTTTGTTGTTATTTCCGAGCTTTGGGGGGAAATTGTTCAGAAAAGCAACACACCCATGTCTTATCGTTGGCATAATTTCAAATACTAAGTAAGTACACACAGTAAGCAGTGGACTCTATCAGAATGCTATATCTGGGTCAACTATGCAGAACACACACAGCACTGAACTCTCCCACAGTGGAAGGAATGAAGCGTTAGCTGTTCAATCGGTCCCTCAGAATCCTATTTGGGCTATAGCGTCACACTGGCCTTAGGATTAATCCGGGATCCTGGAAACAAAAGCTGGCTATTTCCTGTTGTCACCAGATCATGGAAGGTTTCCAGCAGTTTTGAAATACACAGAGGTCCTATGGAAAGAGATCCCACAGAACCCAAGGACCCTCTCAGAGTCCCTCCTTCGGGAAACTTTCCCTGCTC
Organism: Dasyprocta punctata; assembly: GCA_004363535.1. Lineage (NCBI taxonomy): Eukaryota > Metazoa > Chordata > Mammalia > Rodentia > Dasyproctidae > Dasyprocta > Dasyprocta punctata. The sequence goes on from RJWM01036626.1 coordinate 2,871, forward strand.
ATCCTTACCTGAACACACCTGCTCCATGCTGCCACTACTGCTCAGGCGCCTTTACTCTCATCTTCCGGAGAGAAATGTCTGTGAGGTTGTAGCAGAAATTGCCCCCTGCCCCCAGCCAGTATACTTCGGTTTCTTAATCGCCCAGGTAATAGTTCCTGTTCCAGATGGTTACTCCTGTCTCTTAGAAAAGGCTGGTGACTGTGATGCATAGCTGGTCGCTAGAATGCATGTTGTATAAATCCCCAAATGACAAGCCATTCTGCCCCTGTACTTCCTGCTTATCCAAAATAGGCCCCAGACCACCAGAGAGCAAGGCCCGATATCCTTGGAATGATCCTGATCAGGGCCCGTTGATGTAAATAAATCTGCCTCCAAATCTTGGGCGTCATTTCAGTGCTTCTGCTTGTCATCACAAGGTCACCTTGTCCTCCCTCCCCCGTGTCTTCCTAGGAAACACACACGGAGTAAATTGTCTTGTGGGCACCATCTGTTCTCATTTTTATCACAACAGCCCAACAGTAGGGACAGCAGCAGAAATACAGCAAGTGCAATTTCGATATACTGCCTGGTTACACCGTGACCATGTTAAGTGTCCATTTTTACTAAGACAATGTTGTTTAATTAATGTTGCCTGCTTCACAGTTTAGAACTTCTCGCTGCCAAACCCTGCCTTGATTATTAACTCAGAATTCTTTATAGAACAGATGCTTAGTAAATATATTTTGAACAGACACAAGCTTCTGTTGCCCAAAATGTGAAATCGTGATTGGCAAAAAGATTAAACACAAAGCAATATCTATTTCCCTAAAGCAATGTCTGCAGAGGCTTTCCAAATCTCAGGCTGATCCTATCACTTCCTTTTCACAAGGTGTTGCACCAGGGGTCTGCATTCCAAAGCATGAGAAACAAACCAACTGTGGTTTACAAAGGAAATGGAAGAAGGCAGAAAAGCCTTGAGTTCTGCACAGGAAAGTTGATGGAGGATGAGTCTGCATTTCACCACCAGGGGGAGCCAGCCACCTTTGAAATGGCAGCCACGAAGAGACAAAGGTCCCTGCCCTTGTACACACACACACACACACACACACACACACACACTCGCCGCTAGTCTGGAAGAAACATTTCGACTGACCAATTGAGTTCCTTTTACGGAAAAATTGCTCCAAAATCAAATCAAAGAAAACCAGATTTATGAGGTCTAAACATTTGAAGTTTTCTTCTAGAATATTTCTTGGTGTTGATTATGACAATTGTCATATGTTTGAAGTCAAATCAATGATCAAACAGACATGAATTTAGGGGCCGAGGTGTCCACATACCTTGCATTTAGAGCAACATAAATCCGATGGGTCATACAGACAACCCAAGGGCTCTATTTTAATGGCAAGAAACGGAACAAAAGGTGTATTTTAACCCCCACTTTACAGGCGTCAGGGAGCCCTGTGCTCCAGATCCCAGGATGGGAAAGGCCCTCTTGCCTCTGAGGTGACCTTCCCCGCTTAGCCTACAGCATCTGCCACTGGTCTCATTATTTCCCCCAGTGTCAAGTCCCCCGTTCTCCTCCTCTTCACATCTTTTCACGGTAAAATTTCTCTTACTGGGGGTGATAACATAATCAATATGTGGTAAATAAAATGTAAAGTTACATCATTTAACTTTATGTATAAGACTACTTAATTTTTATTGCCTTAAAAAGATGACCTCCTAAGTTAAGTGGGGAATAAAGCAACAATACCTGCTGGGCTTTCCATTGTCACAGGTGAGGGAGCTGAGCCAGGCTGCTCAGCCTGTAGTTCCACAAACTACAATACCTATTTGTAGTTTATTATTGCTGTTTTAACAGAATATGAGAATTTATGAAAAACCATGCAACTCAAGTCCCAAAGACAAACTAAACAAAGGCATGAGAATGTAAATCTGTTGGATTTGTTTTTGTTTGTTTGTTTGTTTTCTTATTTTCTTGACTAGATCACATCCATAAAATGCCTCAGCCCTAAACCCTGGAATGTGGGCAATGAGCCCTCTAGTGAACCCCAACAAAAACCACCTCCAGCTGCCCGGCGTTGAAGCCTTGATGACAGAATATGCAAAGGTACAAAGCTCATTTCCACCCCTCATCCCGGAGAGCTATAATGCTGATCACCACCCATCACTACACCATCTGAAAGGTACAACAGCAAGAGGCTGGAAGAGGCTTTGCTGAAGCCCAGACATGTCCCAGAAAAGATGCAGCGCTTCAGAAGAGGCCGCTCAACTGATCCCGCACAGATCTTGGCTTTTTCCCTGGCAATGATATTTTAACTCCATGGATGTTTTGGGAGGCTCACTGTCACATTTACCTTCTTAATTAATTTTCTACTACTTACTGTGACAATAACCATACTGAGGCATAAAACAATTTAGGTATGAAAGAAAACAAGCCCCTCTTTTTCAGGTTTTGGCTGTAACTATACCTTCAAAAGAGGGTACAACTATTTTAAAAATTAGATTAAAAAAATAAGAAAAGGAAAATACAAAGGGTCTCATTGTTATAGTATAGAAAAAAGAGAGAGAATGAGAGAGAGAGAGAGAGAGAGAGAGAGAGAGAGAGAGACCAAGACCTAAAATGGTGCTTGGAACAAAGTTGGTGCTCAAGAAATATTTGTTGAATGAATGAAAGAATACCTTGGGAATTGGGGAGTGACTTAAAAATGAATAATTACTTGAAGACCATTCCACGTTATTTCAGCTTTTTTTCCATATGCAATGCATACTATTCTTTGACAAATGCTAGTGGCATTATGAGGTACACACGGTTCCTTGGTGCTGTTTCATGGTTAGGGACTCTCCTTTCCTCTAGGACTGAAAGTTAACAGTGGCAAAACTCTTTCTACTCACCAGTTGACATGGAGATGGCTGCTTTTCAATAAGTTTCTAGGTTCTAACTCAAAGCATCTCTTGTGCATACTTACACAGCGCCTCAATTTCTGTCTGAGGCTATGAAAATCTTCTACAAAATGTATTTCCTTGCAAATTTGCAATAGGAGTTGATCAAAAACATCTTCCATGAAGAAGGAAAGAAGTTGCTCCTGAAATCTGCAACTTTTCTACAAATAAGATACAAGAAATTGCGAATGTATGAATAGTTCAGTTTTTTCATATCACCGAGACACGCCCTTGATTGTTACTTGCTATCTGGAAAAATTAAAATGCAGGAAAAAGAACATCAAAAAAGTCAGAAGGTAAAAATTAAAAAAGATTTTCTTACCATAAATAGCTTTTTTGTTTTCTTTTTTAATAATCGTACATTTTTAATGCGGTCTTCCTACAACAAAGTGAAGAGAAGTAAGTTATGTGTAGGATTACAGCATCCTTTCAGTCATCCTTTGCCACAGAACCCCATACTTACTGGAATGGTTGCCTTTAGCCTGGCTGCCTTGACGTAGAGGGTGTCCACAGCTTGGGACAGTGACTCCCTTGAGTGACAACTTTTGGTGAAGGAAGATTGAGATGGCTTGTGCTTGGCAATGGCAAGGAACAGAATGATGCACAGCAACCCGGACCTCAAAATGCAATTCACCCACATCGCCCTCTACCCTGCCCTGAGCTTCAGTCACTCACTCGCTGCAGCTGGTTAGTTGCGCTGGTTAGATGAGATGATAACCTACTTTTCAGCCTCACAGCCGCCTCGCTAATGAAACGCGGTGAAAGATAACTTACAGTTTATATAGAGAACCTTTGCTTTGGTTTGCTACTTTTTTAGAGTTTGCTTCATAATCAAAAAACATTGACCACACCATCTGTCATGTTATGTAAAAGCTCAAGTTTACTGGCAAGATTGGGCCCCTGATTCCAAAAATAATTGAGAACTTCAGATGCAGATTGCAGTATTTTAGAAGTCGTGCCTTGCCAATAAGAAAGCGTGAGATCCAGAAGGCTGTGTGATAATCTGTCTTAATCTTCATAGGAAAATCTTCTTTTCTAACCGGAATCCTTTAAGGGGGTAGAAGAGACAGCTCAAGTGGGTTGTAAGTTTATCTTTTGCCAAAATCTTTCTCCTGGCTCCTCCTTCTCCCTCAGAACCATCAACCTATACCGAGCCACAGGATTTGTTCTGGCTCAGAATTGTAACTTTGCTAACATTTTCAAGATTTCTTTTGAACTGGATCTGGGATGTGTGCTGTTTGATAAGTGTTGTATCATTGGTGTCCCAATTTATCACTCAGACTTTCCCCCATCCAGATAACTAGTAGAGTGAGAATTCCTTGAAGAAAAGGACTGTATCTGTTCATCTTCGAATCTTCAGCATCTACCATGGTGCTTCGTCTAATGTACACCCAATATTCATTGACTAAATACTTCCCTTTCTTCATCATGAGATACAATGATAACTGCTTGGCTTTTTTAGTGGATTTCCTTCACACATTTTGCTTGCGGACCACCTACACAAAGAACAGTTCTAGCTACTGCAGGGTTAGCAGGTGGATGCTCCATGGACTCGCGTTCTCTATTTTGTTCCAATGCTTCCTATAAGTAAGGCAGCTTCCACCAAAGAGGCAGACACAGCCCAGGGTGAGATACTGAGAAGCAGCGATGGCTCACCAAGCCCAGAAGGGACAGAGTTACTCTCGCAGCACGGGCAGATCAACACTAGCAATCTGGTTGTAAAGAAATTAATCAAAAGTGGGAAAGTCGATAATAAGCATTGGAAACCAAGAACAAATTTTAAATCATGGTGAGCTAGCAAAAAGCAACAACAACAACAAAAAGTGTTCCTTGAGAGTATTTTCTGCTGTTCCAAAAAGCAGGAATCCCTTTAAAGAGCCCAAGCATCATTTCCCAGGAGCGTTCTGCTGGCAAAGGACACATTCTACTAAAGGACATGAGAACATTTCACAAAGAGCGACCGCAGGAGACAGAATGGGGAGAATCAAGTGAGGTTTCATGAAATTTTATGGATTTTCAGGACAGAGAAGAATTATTTTTTGGCTGGGAGGGGTTGGAACACGGAATATCTGAAGGTTTTTATGGGAGGAGGAGTGCCTGGTGTCCAAAGTCCCTTTAGAAAGAAAGCATATGGACTCCAGGTGTGAAAAGCTCGCATGCCTTCAGAGCACAAGGGGTTAACATAAGCACCCTGCTGGCCAAATGTAGGATACTTGTGGTTAAACAGCTTACACTGCCACCAAGCTGAACCACATAGTCTATTAACACACTGTGTGGGTGCAGTAAAAGGACCACACTTGAACAGCTAATTTAAGATCCCTGGTGTGTCCCAACAAAACTTCTGTGCGATTCAAACTGCTGCTGTTAATAAGCAAAAGTGTATGTTCTGGAATCTCTGGTAACTCCAATTCCATAAATGTCTCATATCTTTCAAATCATTATTATCCAAGCAAGATCATGCATTTCCCAAGAATGCCAGTGCTTTGGCAGGCAGCCAACTCAAAAAAAAAAAAAAATCTGCCACCGTGTGCCCATAACTGAAAAACTCTGTCATCCTGTTGATCCACCCCAGTCAGTAGAGCTGCCTCATGAGGTTCTTTTATCGATTAACCTGACCTTACAGGACGAATAGTGACAACTCTCAAGGATACTCATTACACAGGTCCTGAAGGCAATGCCAAACAGGAGTTCAAAAGTGTCTTAAGTAACAAAGAACCATTAGAATAAATGTGTGATATCATTGGGACAACAATCTAGAAAGTGGTTCTCTGTTCATTGGAGTGTATGTTTTATTACTTTCACAAATTTATCAAATAGAAATATACAAAAACTGCTGCTGATTACAAGGAGATTTGGTTTTGAAATGCTGACTTACTATTACTGGTGGTGTCCTTAGTAAAGTTATTAATCCTCTTTAAACTTCGGCTTTATCATCATTAAGGTTGTTGTAAGCAAATGTTACAATAGAAAACAGAATGTTTACCCCAAACACAGTCATAGAAGTACTCCAGAAGAGATGAACATTGCATTAGTATATATCAGACAATAAATAACAAATGCACATGTAACACTGTGAATAATGTTAAAGCTTACCCTGAGACTTGGAATATTTGAGGAACATTTGAAGAAAATAAGAAAATGAAGGATGTCAAACAATCAACATGTTTCAGAATGGGTTAGCATGAGGATTCAATTACTCTCACATACATCTAGAGGGCAGACAAGGACCATCAAGCAGGAGGAAGCCACTTCTGCATACTATACAGGGGAATGAATATTCAATCAATTGACCTACCCCCAAAACATAATGACTGCTCCAGTTCCCCAAAACCACCATGTCATTTTCCTTAAATTTAAGTCCTCTCCCTGTCAAAGAAACTCTCTCTGATGGTGTAGCATGTCAGATGAGGAAAATGAGCTCAACAATTCATGCAATGAAGCACAGTTCATTTGGAGTCCTTGCCTGCTTTCCTTCTATGAAAGACAAAAAATATGTGAATTCTATATTATTAATCCACTTATCAACTCTGAACACATTCTTTTGCGTTTTAATGGCTCTGCAATCACAGTGTGTTTTATAATCCAGAGTCTTAAATTAGGCAGTGTGGTTAAAATATACAGTTAATGTTAAAGTTGTAAAAATGTAATACAGTAAAAGACACATTGCCATTAATCGCTCTCAAAATTCTCTTCCTTGCTTCAAACACTCTTATCTCATCGTTCTTGTCACTTTCTGAAACGTTCTGGACGTCCTCTTTCATGAGTCTTTAGTTTGTGTTGTTGGTGCCTCTATGTCCTGAATGGATTAAAAATGTTTACGTTTTGTGGTCATTTTGACTTTGGAGAAGAGCCAGAAACTGCATACTGTCACATGTGGTAAATAAGGTGAATGAGAGCACAACATCAAAGTTGCCTTTTTTACAAACCTGCCTTTCCGATGGGTAGTCTGAGGCTGCAGCATTTGCTGTACTTTTGTCACACTTCATAAACACACTCACAAAAGAGGACTTGTCAGAATCCTTCAGAAAGTGGTAAGAACGATGGGATAGGTGTGTTCAAAGTGGGGGCTAACATTTTGAAAGGAATTAATGGCAATTTGACTTTTACCATTCTAATTTTATATTATATATAAACGCGCACTGATTTCTCAGTCAGCCTTTGTACACCACCCCATCCAAAGCCACGTGCAGCTCTCATCTCATAAGCAGTCTCACAGTTGCTCATAAGCACTAATGATGTCACCACTTCTATTGAAATGCGTGCAGGGTTGTTACACCAGTGTTTAATTTCATTGTTTTTAAGATCTCTTCCGAAAGGTTATTCCATGGTTCAGCACTGAAACCAAAATTCATATGTTCACAGAAGGCACAGCTCAGCGGTGATGCACAAACTTGATAATATAGAAGCAAATATTTTCTCTGAAAGGCATGACTAAAATTCCATACTTACCTGCAAAACACCAAGCAACTGTTAAATGTTAGGAAAGTATCATGTCATAGTTTAAAATCAGCAGCATTTTTCTCTTTATTAGTCGTAAAAAAAAAAGTACAACTTCTAATATACATCTACAACATCTCCAACTTCTAATATACAACATATGAATGATGCAGTATGTTAAAATACTTTATTTAAGAACTACAATGATTGGTACAATTACTTAGAGTCATTAGTCCTAAATCAATGCACTGCTGTGCATAAGAAGTAGGTAGAACAATTTTAAACTAATCATCCCTTTTAAAAACTGAAATCTCTAATTTTTTTTTCCAGGATAGAGCCAGAAGGTTCGGGTAAGAAACTGTTACAAATACTTAGTATGTTTAATACAATAATAGCTGATTTCTCCAGAAAATGTAGGTTGCACTCCCCAGGTTAATTCCACCCAGGAAACCTGTTTATCTCATGTTTGCATAATCCAACAGACAGATGAGAAGAGGGTAAAGAAATAATGAAAATTGGTACAAATGAACCAGACAGGAAAGAAAGGAATGTGGTACCTAGATAAAGGGAGAAAAATGAAGAGGAGAAGTACATGAAAATCCTGCATGAAAGCCTTGTCCCAGAGACCTGTGCGAGGTGCCTTGTATCCTACAGGTTTTCATTCTTCATCATTCATGCATTCATTCACCAAGTACTGAGTGCCTATTATCCTCTGGGTTGTACTAAGCCTTGGAATGCATCAATAAACAGATAAAATTATTGATTTCCTAAAATATTCTAGTGACAGGGGGCAGAAAGAAGAGACAGACAATAAATAAATGTAGTAGTTACATAATATAATAAGTCCTATACATGCTGTTTGCTGGATATGGTCCATATATTCTCCAAGGATCCATTGTACTCAAAGGCTTGATGCCTGAAGTGGGTCTTTGGGGAGATGGTGGACCCTTTGGGAGGTGAAGCCTTATGGGTGGTCCTAGGTAATTGGTACCTGCAGTATTTCTCAAGGAGCCCCTTTGGGAGCTTTTATGTAACCCCTTGAGATTTCATGAGAGGATCATAATAAAAGGAGCAAGCATCGTCCTGCTGTCTTTTACCTTCTGCTCTCATTCAAGATGTGACCATGTCTTGCCTCTTCATGTGCATTTCCCACAATGTACCACCATTCGTCCCTCTTAGCAGAGATCAACCCAATAAGGCAACCCAACCTGGGTTTGAATATCTGAGACTGTGAGCTAAATAAATCTCCTTTTCTTTATAAGCAGCCTGCATCCAGTATTTTATTATAGTGATGAAAACCTAGTTCACACAACATAGCATAAGATATTTGGGGAATATAGCCAGAAGGAGGTACTGGCCTTAATAGCAAACAAAGAGAAATTATCCAAAACTCATTATTTGGGAATAGGTATTGCAATGAGAATACACATACCATAGCAAACTATGTGTTTAAATTTTTTAAAAGTTTAGGCAAGTAGAAGTTTTTAAAGGCACAGTGAAGAGGATTACCTATGTTATTTTAAAACAATGCCTTTGTCCAAAGTGACTATTATGGTCTGGATTGTAAACATCCCCCAAAGGCCATATGTTGGAGGCATGGTCACCAGCCTGTGGCTCTACCGGGAGGTGGTGAAACCTTTAGGACATGGAGCCAGTGGGAGGAAGTTAGGTCACTGGAGGCTGTCCTTGGAGTGGATATTGGAACCCTGCCCCTTTTTGTCTCTCTTTGCCTCCAAATCACCCTAAGGTGAGCAGTTTTCTCTGCTATGCACTCCTCACCATGATATGCTTTGCTATAGCTCCAAAGGCAACAAGGCCAAGTAACAATGTGGTGAAACATCTGAAATTGTGAACTAAACTAAATTTTTCCTTCTGTAAGTTGAGTTTTCTCATATATTTTTTTCATGGTGATAGAAAGCAGATGAATAAAGAAAAATGTTGGGGTCATTGAAGTGGGGTGGGGTCGTTGCTGTGACTTTACATTATCATGTGTTTCAGAGACTTTTGGAACTGCTTTATAGAATATCTCAAAAAAAAGTTTAGAGAAGCAAGCCAGAGAAAGTCCAGAATGCTATAAACAGAACTTCGTGGACAGTTCTGGTGAGGACTGAGCAGACCAGAACACTGATACAAATATGAAGAGTAAAGGCCAGGCTTGTAATGTTTCAGATGAGAATAGACTCTGGGACATTGGTGTAGATCAATTCATGTTACAATCTGTCAAAAAAAAAATCATATCTACCTTTTGCCCATACCTTGAGACTTAAAATGAGGGTGAGTATAAATATAGCAGACCTGTTTTTCTGGTAGAAGAATATGCAAGGAAGCATAACTTTCAGGCTATGGCATGTGTAAACTGGGTGTATTAGGCAGGTTAATAGTAAGAATCAGGAGCAAAAAGCAGAGTGAAGAGATCTGAAAATTTTGCAGTTTTGTCAGAAAAATGAGCACATTTAAGGTTATGGCCAAGGAAGATACTGTTAGCAACATTAAATAGAAGTCAAATTTCTTGCACTGTGACAAGAGGAAAGATCCTTGAGGGAACCTCAGGAACTGGCAAGATTTCAACCATAGCAGGCTCATGGACCTTCGCATGAAGAGAGTCCCAGGGTGACCTGCTCATATAAGGTCATCTAGGGAAATGTTTCTTTGAGACTCATTCCCCAAGTTCAGCCATCATGTACTCAGACTGCTGCAGCCATGGTCCAAGAAGGCTAGCTCCTTCTGGTTATGCTGGTTTTGCAAGCATGCAGGATGGAAAAGTTGTGGGGTTGTGAAGGCTTCTGCCTAAATTTCAAAGGAGAGACTGGGTAGTCAGGTAGTGTGCAGCAGAGTCAATGTCCACATAAGCTGCCCTTTAGAGAGTGATAAATGAAACTGGGAAAGTGAACCTGCAGCTAACGTTTAAGACCCAGGAAATCAAAGATGCCAGAAACATGGCCTGTTTATTGAGGAAAGCTGCAGGCAATGAGTAGAGCAAACATCAGAGAGTGAATATGTGAGCTGCAACTAGTAAGGCCACAGAGGTGGGACTGTCCAAGCCCTTTGGAGCTCATATCATGCCACTGTGTACTCCAGATGCTGGACATAGAGTTGCAGGATTTAATGTTTGCCCTATTGGATCTCAGTCTTGCTTTGGTCTTATCTCTTCTTTCTATGTCCCTATCCCTCCTTGTTAGAATGAAAATGTTTACCCTGTGCCATTATATCTTGGAAGTATATAACTGTCATTTGATTTTTACAGAGGCTTACAACTGATTTTGTCTTGAGTGGCAGAGGGGACTTTGGACTTTTGGACTTTTGAGCAATACTGGAATTATTATTATTTTGAAGACTCGTAGATTGACTGAATGTATTTTGCACTACAAGATAGGAGATTTTGAGGACCAAGGGTAGGATGTTGTGGTTTGGATCATAAATATCCCCTAAAGGTCATATGTGAAGGTTAGTGACACTATTGGGAGGTGGTAGAACCTTTAGGAGTTGAGGTCTAGTGAAAAGAAGTTAGATCATTGGATGTGTGCCTTTGAAGGGGATATTAGCCTAGCCCCTTCCACTGTCTGTTTTTGCTTCCTAGCCAACATGATTTGAGAACTTTTCTTTCCTTATGTTCTCTACTGTGATGTACTGCTTTGCCACAGGCCCAAAGATAGTAGGGACAAGTGACCATGGACTGAAACCTCTGTATCTACGAGCCAAAATAAAGCTTTCCTCCTTCAAGTCTATTTCTCTCAGTTATTTTGCCACAGAAAAGGAAAGCTGACTAATATAATGACTAATAATAAGGGTACAACACTGAATAGACAGTTGCTGGGCAGACATCCTGATAAAACTATTTTCTGTGTAAGACTGCAGTAGATTTTGTTATGAGCTGGAAGAGTCTTTCTGACAATTCTTGTTATCAGGGTTATGTGAAGGACAGCCCCTCCTTCATAATCTTCTGGCTTTGTTTGTTTGTAGAATTTAACAAAAGTGACTCCATTTCAATTCTGACAATTTTCCTAGGGGATGGAGGTACACAACTGTGTATGGAAATAACAAATAGGGTGATCGCAAAAGGTCTCAATATAAATATAGCATTCCAGCAACAACTGAAATGAAAGGAATAAATTATGAAATACCTGTTTCATTCAAAAAAACTAGTCAGTAGAATGGCCTCAGTGAAAGAGTGTGCAAGCATGTTCAATGCTGAAAAGAAGCCTGTGAGGCTGGAGCTGGGCAAGTGAGGAGAGTGGGGAGGATGTCAGACCAGAGAGGGGACACAGGCCAGATCACAAAGAGCCTTTCCAGTTATTGGTAAGATTTTGTCTTCTACTATGCATTATGTAGGATTTTAGCAGAGGGGCTCTATCTTTTGATTTATGCTCTTTCAAAGAAAATGGGACTCAAATGTCTACCAGTGAATGAATGAACAAGCTTACCGTGAGATATGCACACAATGCAATACCAATCATAGAAAGGAAGGAAGCACTGACACAGTCTGCAGCATAGATCAACCTTACAAAGACTACTAAAAAGACGCTAGACCAAAGGGTCATGTATCATGTAATTCTATTTATATAAAATATCCAGAAAGAACTAATAAAGAGACAGAAAATGTATTGGTAGCTTTCAGGGGCTAGAAGAACTGGGGAGTGGGGATAACTGCTTAGTGAAAATGGAGTTTCCGCAAAGATAATTGGGAAGTGAATAGGCGGAAAGAGAAAAGGAAAGAGGAGAAGATATAAACCTGTATATATGTATATGTAAGATAACTAAAAAGAACACTGCTGAATGTATTCGTTATTGAGAAAGAACAATTAATACTCATATGATTAGATCAATCTAGCATGTCTATATCTGATAAAGTAAGAAACCATTTTAAAGATAACGATGCTCAATATTGCAACCATTATCAAGCTTCTATCTACCGGTTCTGTAAACCTGCAATGTTGTGTATTTACTCTAGTCATTTGCTTGTCTCTTTTGCTTGTTGTTTTTACTATATATGTCGGCTTTTGTTGTTGTTGTTGTTGTTTTTGTTTGTTTTGTTTTTCTTCGCTCAAATAAAATTTTAAAAAATGGAGTTTCCTTTGGAGGTAATGAAGATGCTTTGGAAGCAGACAGAGGTGTTTGTGCGACATTATGAATGAATTAGTTATTCACTTTAAAATGATCAATTTTATGTTATGTGAATTTCATTTCAATTTAAAAAGAGAGAAGACAAAAGAGAGGGAGGGGGAAGACAAGAAGGAGAAGGAGGAAGAGCAGAAAAGGGAAGGAAGAGAGAAAGAGAAGAGGTAGGCAGGGAAGGAGGGAGAGAGAAACAGAAAGAGAGGGAGAAAGTTGGGAAGGGAAAGAAAGGAAGGGAAGGAAGGGAGGGGAAGGGAGGGGAGCAGAGGGGAAGGGAAGGGAAGGGAAGAGAAAGTAAGAAGGGGATGGGAAGGGAGGGGAGGGGAGGGAAGGGGAGAGAAGGGGAAGGGAGGACAGGGCAGGGGAAGAAGAAAAGGAAAGGGAGTTCAGCTGCTGATTCAGCAGGATAGAATCAAGCCACCTCTGAGTCAACACCAAGCCCATATCACATCTTGATATATCAAGCTTATATCACAACTGTACCAATTCTTATTTGTGGTTTGGGCACCACAGATTAAGATAAGCTCATATAAACTGGAAGTATATTTTTTCAACCAAGTTGTAGATGTAAGCATTTTTTAGTGGCTCTAGAAAAACATTTTCAAGTAGAAAATCTTACTCAGCTAATTGTTAAAATACATTTAGATCCATTTAAATGCTTTCTTAAGAGGTGAAATAATGATCCAGTTACTTGTTTATCTGTTAATTAGTGCAGTATATCAAGATCTTAAGCTTCATGTGTGACAACTTAATATCTAACAGACTGGCTGAGGGAGGTAAATTTTATATCTTAAAATACAGGGCATAACTGAATTTTTTTTGTCACTATTTGAGAATGGCATTGGTCCTTAGAGTGGCTGGTGTTGAATCTGAGCTCCAGGGACATTTAATCACATGCCCAGTGCCACATGGCACATAATTGAACAACTACTTCTAAGATAACAATATGCAATATAGTAACTACTATTAATTTACTACTATTTTTTTTTGAAATTCTGTACCATTTCTATCCTTTTGTTTTGTTTTTAAAGTTTAAGAAACATAAAAGCGGAGACAAAGGACAGAGTGTGTCACTCCATGTTTATGTGACTTCAAAGCCCATGTTTTCCATAATCTGGGCCACATCTCACCACCTTGGAGAGCAGGACACAGGAGGGTCTGCAACTGTGGTAAGCACAGTAGAAAGTAAGAGATGGGATGGTGACCGAAGGAAAAATGAAGAACAGAACAAGAAAAAGTTACTGTATTCTAAGTATTTGTGTTGTCAGTTTCTAGTTTCACTCCAATATTGTGCGAGAGCTCACTTTGCAGGATTTCCATTTCTTTGGACATGTTAAGATCTTTGTTGTTGCTATCAGGGTGGTCTATTTTGAATAGAAAAATAAATCAATAAATTCCAATAGTAGGAAAGTCTATGAAGTTCAGTAGTTGCCTAGATTTAGTAAGGAGAAATTGAAAAATGATACCTAGTGGGTAGAGTGTTTTGCTTTGGGATAACAAAAGTGATCTAAATTTGACTGTGATCATGGTACTGACATAGGGGAAAGAAACTGCCAACCTGCTAGATGTCTGATATACGATCATGTTCCCTAAAACCGAAGAACAAATTTGATTAAGAGCAGAATATATTTATTGAGAGAAAGAAAGCTTCTGTCCGAGAGAGAGACAGAAGAGGTCTTGAGTGGGTTGCCGAGTACCCTGCCTTTTCTAGAGATGTTTATAGAGCAAAACCACAAGGTGAGGTGGGTCTAAGGTGGAGAAAAATGGGAACTCTCAAGGTGGGCATGAGGTGGGACAGAACTATGAACAACCAATAAGATTACAAGTACAATTGCTCAGGTAAAATTTATTAAATCAGGATCAAATGGGGAAGCGAGTCACATAGCAAGTGGGCATGAATACAAAACAGGGCCTTTTCCTGTAGGGGGTTGGGGTTAGTGGCTCCTTCTGGCTTCCTCAAGGTCTCAAGGTGATCGATACCTATTTAGAATATCAATTCTTTTTGTTTGTTTGTTTGTTTTTCTTTCTTTTTTTTTCTTTTGTACTGAGAATCAAACTCAGGACCTTGCACTTGCCAGACAGGTGGTTATGCTGCTGAGCTATATCCCCAGCCCTGATGTTTATTCTTAGGATGTGGGTGCATTTATTTTATCTTTTGTCTTGAAGTATGATCCACAGAAGGAGGTGTCTGTTTCCCCCACAGCTGTAAGGTATTTGTTCTTCTGTACTGACTCCTTTGAGGGCCTAGCCCTATCTGACTGCCTATAATAGTTTATCTAACTTAGCTGCCTGTAACAGTACAACTGTAAATATGCTAACACCTACTGAATCAGACGTTTTAAGTTTGTGAAATGTAAGGAAATTTTGGTTCAATAAAGCTATCATTTAAAAAGAACAAAACATCTGAGGAATAATAAAGTTTATATGTTCATGATATTTCATGTATCTTGCATATATTTCTTAGCAATACCTAATTTTCTACAATATTTCACAATGGTATTCCTTTACTTGGTCTGCCCAATACTTCTGTAAGAGGTAGAAAAGGCCATGCTTTCTCTTTAAATTGGAAGACTCACTCTGGTAGAAGTGATGTGACTTGTTCCAAG
>RJWM01036627.1:0-18011 GCA_004363535.1 Dasyprocta punctata
AAAAAAAAAAAAAAAAAAAAAAAGAAGGAACAGCTGGACATGGTGGCACCCACCCGTAATCCCAGCACTGAGGCTGAGGCAGGGGAGTCGCCTCAAGTTTGAGAGCTCCCTGGGCTCCATTGTGAGTTCAAGGCCACTTTGCAGTACACAGCGAGGCCCTGTCTCAAAAACAAAGGAAGAGTTCAGCGATCTCGCAGGCATGGCTGGGCCCAGGAGCACCAGCAATGCCACTGGCACTCCAGCTGGCTCCATCAGGCACCTCAGATCTGCCCCGCACTGCCTTCCTTGTCAAGCAGGTGACAAAGTTGGCTTGCATGCCCCAGGCTAATGAGCTTCAGCCATCCTGGCCGCCCCCAGGCCCCCCACCCCCAGGGGTGCAGCTTTGTGCTCCTGAGGGAAGGTTCCTGTATGCTGGCTGGGGTCAGCTCTGAGCTAATCACCACGGCCCGGACGGTTGGCTGCTCCAATGGGCCCGGCCGGGTGACGTCACCCTCCAGGGCAGCTGGGTCGGGGCAGCTCCGCCCAAGCCTCCAGGAGGCTGCGGGCAGGACGGCTCCCCAAGGACAGCTGGGGCGCCGCGCAGGTGTAACCCACAGATGACCCCACATATTAGGGATCCGGGGACCCCACTCCCCACGCTCGACTCCGCCTCTCCCACGTGGCTGCGTAACCTTGGCAAAAGGCTGGGTCCACTGGCCCCAGCGTGTTCGTGCGCGGTGCTGATAACGCAGGAGTCTGGACGGAGAGCGCCGCGCGGGCTGAGGGCTGAGCGCGCGCTGTTCTTCGTGGCCCGGCTGCCGTCGCCACTCCCCAGCTGCACGGCCCCGGCCGTTGCCGAGTCACCTTGGGGACTGCGGGGAAGCAGTCAGATCTCAACCGCTGGCCCAGTAGGCCTTTGCGGGGCGGGGGACTGCAGGACAAAGGGAAAAGCGGCCCGGGACACTGAGCGACCGGGCCAAGGCCACCCGCAGGCCTCTACTTCCTTCCACCAGGTCACAAGCCACTGAGTTGTGACCACTCAGTTGGTCGAGTGCCCTCTGCTACTCAGGGCAGCTGACCCTGGGTGGGGCAGGTTTATGGGTCCTTAAATTCGTGCAATTTTATTTTATTTTATTTATTTTGGTACCGGGGATCAAACTCATGACCTTGGGTTTACCAAGCAGGTGCTTAAGCCACTGAGCTAAATCTCCAGCCCATTCGTGCAATTTTAGAAAAAGCATACAAGCCGGGCATGGTGGCGCACGCCTTTAATCCCAGCACTCAGGAGGCTGAGGTAGGAGGAGCGTTGTGAGTTCGAGGCTCGCTTGGGCTACAACGCGAGCGCAAGACCGGCCTGAGCTACATAGTGCGACCCTGCCTCAAAAAACTAGGGCCGGGAGCTTGGCTCAGTGGCTTAAGCACCTGCCCTGGCAGATGCGAGGTTGAGTTTGATCCCTGGTGCCGCAACAAAACAAAACAAAACAAAACTGTAAATATGGGAAATAGTGAAACTATTAACTAGCAAAAAAAAATCATTCGTTGCAAATTTCTGGATACTTAGAGAGTCAGCACTCTGTTCTGGGGTCTCTTTAGGCAATTTACCAGAAATGCTGGCACAGAGGCTGCTTCTCCCTCACTCTAGGACACTCAAGAACTCCCAGCACTGCTCAACATTGTAAATTATGTGAAAACTGACTTTTAGTACAATAAAGATTCTGGATAAGTCACTGTTGCTTGACTCATGACACGTTACATCCCAGTTTATTCTTTTTGTTTTGTTTTTTGTTTTTTGAAACAGAATCTCTCTGTGTAGCTCAGGCTGACTTCAGACTCCCATCCAGGCTTCCTGCCTCAGCCTCCCAAATGCTGGGATTATAGACATGTGCCACCACCCCCAGCTACCTCAGTTTAACCTCTTTCTTTTTCTTCTTCTTTTTTTTTTTTTTTTTTTTGTGTGTGTGTGTGTGTGTGTCTTTTTGAGACAGGGTCTCACTATGCAGCTCACACTGGCCTTGAGCTCACTTTGTATCCCAGGCTGGTCTCAAACTTGCAATGATCCTCCTGCCTCAGCCTCCTGAGTGCTGGGATTACAGGCATGTGCCACCACACCCAGCCTTCAGTATAATCTTTATAGTGAACAATCTACATACACAAAACTATATGCCAAATGCTTAATTTTTTACTTTAAATGATAAAGAAGGTTTTAAAAATCCTCCTCCCCAGTGCAGCCATGAGCACAGGGTTTAAAACCATTTCCAATTTATAGGAAAAAAAATTAGTTTTTTGGTATCAGAAATTGAATTTAGGACCTCAGCCTTGCCAGATAGGCACTGTGCCTCTAAGCTGTATCCTAGGCCCCAGTTTTTGGTAGGGTCTCACTATGTAGTGCAGGCTGGCGTTGAACTCATGGTGATCCTCCTGCCTCAGCCTCCCAACTGCTGGGATCACAGGTAGGCACCTGGCAAGAAATGTTGCAAGAGTAATTCCAAGAATTCCAGAACATCCTTCACCCAGGATCACCTATTTTTTAAAAAATAATCTATTTTAAATTTTTTTCATTGCGCTTGTTTTATTATCATTTCTTTGTGTGAATATACTTATTATTAATAATGTTTCTTTTTCTGAATTATTTGAGATGGGTCACATATGTCACTTGTCTCTTAATGTTTCCACAGATATTTTCTAAGCAATTCTAAGGATATTATTCTCTATTACAAAATTCAGAAAACTGATCTTGATACAAAACAGGCATGCCTAATGCTGAGTTCAAGGCCAGCCTGAGCTACATAGTGAGACCCTGTTTCAAAAACAAAACAAAGAAAATAAATCGAAGCATCTTTGTACCAATCAAAAGTCTTCTTGTCTTGGGTCATGTGCATATTAGGTGCCCAAAAAGTGTCATTTAAATAATGAGAAAAAGAAAGAATAGCACCAACCCCACTGTGAGTTTAATCTGATACTGGTGCTGAAGGTTGCTTGCTGACATTTCCCTGGCCTGAAGAACCTCTCTCAGTTCTGGGGATGATATGACGGAGCAGTCAGGCAGGCTGGCACCAGGCTGGACCCGGATGTGGTGACCTGGTCACACTACCGGGGCGGCAGGAACCTCGTTGCCAGAGGCTCCAGTGTGGGTGCCAACTTGAGCATTTGGAGCAAAGCTGACGCTTTTATCTGGAAACAAAACAGAAACTGTGGTGGCCCCCAAGGAAGCATACCCCCACCAGTCTCCCTGCCCCTCTGCCACTGCCCACTTCAGCAAACCACAGTCACTTAGAGGGGAAGTGTTTTGATTGAAATGTAACGTACATTCAGAAAAGTGCACACAAAATTGACAGCACAATAAATTTTCACAAATGTAACACACACACACACACACACACACACACACATATTTTTTTTTTTATTTTTTATTTTTATTTTTATTTTTTTTTTGAGACAGGGTCTTTCTTTGTAGTTCAGGCTGGCCCCAAACTCTGTGTAGTCCAGGCTGGCCACAAACTCATGGCAATCTTCTCAGCCTTCCAAGTACTGGGATTGCAGGCGTGCACTACCACACCCAGCTCCACACATTTTCATAAACAGACTAGAATAACAGATTTCAGATCAAGAACAGAGAACATGCTAGGTGTGGTGGTGCACACCTGTAATCCCAGCCCTTGCAAGCTGAGGCAGGGTGATCTTGAGTTGGAGGCCAATTTGGGCTCCATAGTGACACAATGTGTTCAAGGCAAGATCTTGTCTCCCCAAAAAACAAAAAAGTAAATTAAAAAACAGAACACTCCTCCATCACCACAGTGCCTTCTCCTATTTCCTTAGTGACAATCAGCATTTTGAGTCCAAAACCTATGACTCCTTTTGCCCATCTTTGAACTTCATGCAAGGCATCACGTCACCCTAGTTCTCCTATGTGCCATTTCTCTGGATCCCGCGTCTTCCTCCCTGAGGTCAAAGAGGGAAAGGAACTTATAACTCACTTTGCATGACTGGTTTCAAGGTGCCAGCTGTCCTTCACGCTGCCACCAGCCAGTGAGCTGGAACTGTCAACTGCCTCTATCTCACAGAGCAAGGGACTGAAGCGCAGAGAGGGTCAGTGATTTGCCCGGCCAGGAAGTAGACGGTTTGTAGGTGAATCCAGGTCTGTCTCATCTCCAAGCTCTCCACCCACCACCCATGCGATGTTCATCTACAAAGCACTCTTTGGGCAGATGGCTGCTCATACATGATATCCATTGTCTTTTTTTCCTCTGACACTGCTTGAATAACATCCCTGCTTGTAAAGGAATTCAGGGAAATTAAGTCACTTACCAAGGTCATGAAGTAAAGATTTAAATCCTATTGTTATTGATTCTATTGCACAGGATGGTATTAATACCTAACATGAATGTGTGCCTTTCAAATACAACTACTTGCCAGGTGTGGTGGCGCACACCTCTAATCCCAGCACTTGGGAGGCTGAGGCAGGAGGATCGTTGTGAGTTCAAGACCAGCCTGGGCTACCAAGTGAGTTCAAAGCCAGCCTGAACTGCATAGTGAGACCCTGTCTCAATAAATAGGGCTGGGGATTTAGCTCAGTGGTGTAAGTACCTGCCTGGAAAGCCCTAGGTTGTGAGTTCAATCCCCAATACCAAAAAAAAAAAAAAAAAAAAAAAAAAAAAAAAAAAAAAAAAAAAAAAAGCAAACAAACAAACAAAAACAAATACAACTACTTTCAGTAGAGTTTCTCTGATGAAGATGTTATGGGAAAGACTGCAAATGTCCCCCAACTCCTGTTCTTATCTTCCCCTCAAGTTAGCTTGGTGCATGTCTTTCGGGGCTTTGATCCCTTACAGTGGGGTGCAGCCATGTGACTCAGTTACAGCCAATAGGGTGCTCTACTGCCACTGATCCCCAAGGACCCCACTTCCGGGTCCTGCCCTGCCACAGGTGCTTCTCCTCACCAGTCCTCTTCCTGCTGGCGGCAATGGCAGATACCATGCTGGGGAGCCTCCGTGGATCATGTGGAAAGGACACCTCTCAGGATGCCCAAGTTGACAATGCAGAAGGTGCCTGGGCACCCACCCTGTGGTCCCAGTGCAGTGGCAAGCAGAAACACCAAAACCACACCCAGGATTTGGAGGCAGATTTATTTAGGTCATGTGGCACTGATCGGGATCATTCCCACAATCTCAGGCCCCAGTCTCTGGTGGTCTAGGGCTTTTATAGGATAAGCAAGCAGGAAGTACAGAGACAGAATGGCTTGGCAATTGGGAATTGGTTTATACAGTGTACATCATAGTGACCAGCTATGCATCACAGTGACCAGCTGTTTCTAAGAGACAGAAGTGAACGGATCTAGAACAGGAACAGGAACTATTACCTGGGCAACTGAGAAACTGAAGTATACTGACTGGGAGGAACATTTTCTGCTACATCAGACCTCTGATACTCAGACTCTTCCAAGATTAAAAGAAAAAATGAAAAGCTGGGTGTGGTGGTGCATGCCTGGTATCAATACCTGGCACTCGGGAGGCTGAGACAGGAGGAGGATTGCTCTGAGTTCAAGGCCAACCTGGGCTACATAGTGGGACCCTGTCCCAAAACACGCAAAGCAAAACTGTGAGCCAAAATAAACAGCTTCTCTTTATAAGTAAATAATCTTAGGTGTTTCCTTATACAGACAAAAAGCTGATCAATACACACCTTATTTTTGTAATTGTCTTTATGTTTTAGATCCACCTCATTAGAGAGGAATATTTTCTCTGTCTCTGTGTCTGTCTCTTGAGACAAAGTCCCCCTATGTAGTCCAGACTGGCCTTGATCTCACAACATGACCCAGGCTGGCCTCAAATTCTCCTGCCTCAGCCTCCTGAGTGCTGGGATTACAGGTGTGTGTCACCACGCCCTGCAAATATGATTGTTTTTCCATGTAGGAACTGAAGGCTAAAGATAAAAGGTTTGTTTGTTTGTTTGTTTTGTTTTGTTTTTTTGGTACCGGGGATCAAACTCACAACCTCACACCTGCCAGGCAGTTGCTTAGGCCACTGAGCTAAATCCCTGGCCCGAGATGAAAGGATTTGCCTCAGATCATGAAGCAAGGAAACATCAGATCCTACATTCTGGGCCCCCAAGTCATATTCTCCCATTATACAAAGAGTTGGCAAATGGTAGTCTGTCGACCGGTGAGCTGAGAATGGTTTTACTTTGTTTTGTTTGTTCATTTTTTGAGACAGGGTGTCACTACGCAGTTTGAGCTGTCGTCAAACTCACTTTGTAGCCCAGGTTGGCCTCAAACTCACAGCAATTCTCTTTCCTCAGCCTCCCAAGTGCTGGAATTCCAGACATGTGCCACCATGCTTGGTTAGTTTTACTTTTTTTTTTTTTTTTTTTTTTGTGGCACAGGGGATCGAACTCACAACTTTGCGTCTGCCAGACAGGTGCTTAAGCCACTGAGCCAAACTCCCAGCCCTAGTTTTTTGAGGCAGGGTAGCACTATGTAGCTCAGGCCAGCCTTGCGCTCATGTTGTAGGCCAAATTGGCCTCAAACTCACAACACTCCTCTTACCTCAGCCTCTGGAGTGCTGGGATTAAAGGCGTGCGCCACCATGCCTGGCTAGTTTTACATTTTTAGGGGCTGGAGAATGAAGGAAGAGGAGAAGGATATGCAACAGAGACTTTGTGTGTTTTGCAAAGCATAAAATATTTAGCGTTTAACCTTTTATGGAAAAGATTTGAAAACCTCTGGGTTATGCCATCTTTTAACTTCTCAGTTTCACTGCCTAAGAAATAAGAGTTTCAAGATTTATGTAACAAAAGCCAGACGATGTGTGTCTGAGTCATACAGCCTGGACCAAGAGAAGCAGCTAGGCTAAGGGGGACACTAGTGGGGTGTGTGGATCTACCCAAAGACCGCTGGACCTCAGGGGATGACAAGGGCTTGCCCCGTATCTGTGTATGGTGGGGGGATGGACTCTATCTGTCCTTTTGGTTTTGGTTACACAGTATCACTTGCCCTATCTCCTCACATCAGCACCCTGATTACCCCAGGAGCCCCCTTTACTCCAAGTGAGACCTGTGGGGCTAACTCCATTCCCTCCGGGGACGTCCAAATGCTCCCCAGTGGCTGATCAGCATACCTCATTTCTCTGCCCACGGGGATTGGCTGAAGGATGGGAGGTGTCCCACGTGTGCCGAGGAGTCAGACCCTGGGTGTTTGCTGCAATTCTTGGGAAAACATTTTCTTTCTGTTGCACTAGGCCAGGAAGATGAAGAGAGAAATCACATCTGAGCTCCTGAATCGAGAAGCACCTGGA
This sequence comes from Dasyprocta punctata, assembly GCA_004363535.1. Taxonomy (NCBI): domain Eukaryota; kingdom Metazoa; phylum Chordata; class Mammalia; order Rodentia; family Dasyproctidae; genus Dasyprocta; species Dasyprocta punctata. Next base: position 7,269 of record RJWM01036627.1, read on the forward strand.
GTCATCTAGGTTTCCCTGAGTGCTGTTTGCCAGGCGCCCATGTAGCTCCTTTTCTGGCTTATGCCCCTGCAGCAGATGGTGCCAGTTCTCTGCCCGTCCCCCTCGGCACTCATCTTTAGGCACATGGACCTGATGGCTTCCAGCTCCCAGCCCCAGGGCTCCCCGCCAGGGTTTTGTTTTCTTGGGCACTGAGTGCAGGCATGGTCTGAGGGGTAGGGTCACCTCCTGGGGTGCCCCCTTCACCAGGGATGGCCAGGAGCTGGTGGCTAACACACCCCTCTGCATCTTGGGATCTCCTGTCCCTCCAGCTGCACACACCCCTTCTCAGATCTGCGTCTGCAGGAACCCGCTGCTACACTTCCTGAGCTCAGGGTTCTGTCACACACAGCTAAAACTGCTCTGGCTGACACACACTTCAGATATTCTTTTCTTTCTGTTGTTTTTGAGACACGGTCTCGCTATGTAGTTCATTGTTTAAAATTTTTTTTATCTTTTGGTACCAGGAATCAAACTTGGAACCTCGCACTTGCTGGTCAGGTACTGTGCCATAGAGCTAAATCCCTGGCTGTTGTTGTATAGTTCAGACTGGTCTTAAACGTACTATGGAACCCAGGCCGGCCTTGAGCTTGCAGCGATCCTCCTGCCTCAGCCTCCCAAACACTGGAATTATAGGCATGCACCACCATGCCCAGAAATCATTCTTTTAAAATATTTGCCTCGTAACTGTATTTTATCAACCTGCTTTTTTAGCTAAAAAGTCACACATGTGCTCTGTGGAGTGATTTCTTGGTGTGCACAGCAGAAAGGAAGGCAGTAAGAGAAACCCCAGGATGCCTGGGGTGGGAGCCACCTTGACCGCTTCCTTTCTCACCCGTGCCTCCCCTCCACACAAGGGTCTGGCCAGGTCCCCACTGCCTACCCTGAAAACAATCCCAGTTGCTTCCTTCTCTTTCATCTGCAAGGCCTCTGTCTCCAGTCCTGCCAGCGATAAGAGCGTTTCACGTCATCTCCCCAGCCATGACCTTTGAAAGAGCCCTGCCTGCCCAGGGCAGCTAATGAGGACAGATGGAGACGTTTCTGCTTGGGGCTCAAAGCGGTAGGAATGGGGAAGTTCTTAAGAGGCCTCTGTCCTCTGTTCATTCTTTCCTTCCTTCTCGCCTTCCTTCCTTTCAGGACACACAAGCAAATTATTCAGCAACGGTGGCATACATTGAGAATAAGTTATCTCTGTGTCCTTCTTCACAAAAGTATGCTTTTATTTGTTTCCTTTTGTTTGTTTGGTTTTGGTTTTTTTGGTACCAGGAATCAAACTCAGGACCTTGTGCTTGCCAGGCAGGTACTGTACCGCTGAGCTGTATCCCTGGGCCCATTTGCTAAGTTTTTTGTTCGTCTATTTGGTTGGTTGTTTCGTTTTGTTTTGTTTTGAGTCAACTTCTTGCTGTGTAGTTCAGGCTGGCCTGGACTCACTTGTAGCCCAGGCTGGCCTCAAACTCACTACAATCTTCCTGCCTCAGTTTCCCAAGTGCTGCGAGTACAGGTGTGTGCCACCACACCCAGCTACAAAACTATGTTTCAGTATAGAATGGAATAAAATGTTTTGTGGCAAGAGATAGAGACAGAGACAGAGAGTTACTGAGCATTTGGGGAAAGCATTAGAAACTGCAGCCAACAGAACAAATCAGAGCCAGCTTCGCAAGAAGCTGGCTTAGCCTTATTAAGAACCCTGGTAGAACCCTAGATGCTTAAACGACCTCAACAGTGTGTGTCGCCAGGAGCACCAGAGCCAGGAGAAACGCCACCTTCACTGTTGAGCTGTTCCAGCAGAAAAGTGGCTATGGCCTTTGCCACCTCTGCTCAGGGCTAGGAATCTAGGGACTGGCTGCTGAAATCCTCGCTGTTCTCCACAGGGCCCATAACCACTATGCTTGCCAGATCCTTCATTTGGCATTTGCCACTGGCTTCTGGCTCCCAAGTTTACCTGGGAAACCTGGGTTGCATATGGTCTTCCTACTGCAAGGCAGTCTGGGAAATGTAGTTTTTTTCCTTCTAGGCATGAGGGTACAGGTGTCACACAGGGGATGGGATGAATATAGGGGATTAGGATCGGTGCTGAGGGTGAGCCAGTCTGTACTGGATGCCATGGGCTACATCTATGAGAGTGAGAAAAGTCCTCCGCTTTCCAAAAGCTCACAGTGGAGGAGTGGACCAATATAAGTGAATTATTCCAGGAGGAATAAACATCATGTAAGGAAATTACGAAAAGTAGCAAGAATGTATTCTCTCTAACAAGACCTAATAAGGAAAGCATTTAGAGGATAACCGGACAAGAAGCTGGTGGGAACAGTACTGCAGGGAAGGGGAAACATCACAGCCAAAGGCCCAGTGGTAGAGAAGGGGAGGGAGTGGGAACAACTGAGAGAGGGCAGGTAGTTGGAGAACAGAGAACACAGGGAAATGGGGAAGGAAGTAGAGACGTAGGAAGGGAACATCCCGTAACCTTAAGGTCCGTGTTGGGGAGTTTGAACTCTCTCTGAAGGGCACTAGTGAGCCATGGAAGATTTATGAGCAGGGTAACAGCATGATAATACTCCTAACATTTTTGTTTGTTTCTTTGAGACAGGGTCTTGCTATGTAGCCCAGGCCGGCCACAAACTCACATCAATTCGATCCTCCTGCCTCAGCCTCGAGTGCTGGGATTACAGGTGTGCATCACCACGCCTCGTAACACTCTCAATATTTTTCGAGCACAGACTCAGTGCCAGACTTTTTGCCAGGCCATTAACATATATCTTTTAATATATATTTGCATTAACCCTATATAATCTTTTGACCAGGGACAAGTTTCTTAGCCGCTGTGTGCCTCAGTTTCCCCATATGCTCAGAAAGAGGTTCTAATGATAGGACCTTCAAGAAAAGGTCATTATGATGTTTAAAATGAGTGCTGGACACATTGGGAAGGCTTTCTATGCTAGGTTTTGCTACTATTATTGACATTATGCCAGTAAAAAACCTGATGCCAGAGAGAAGGATCACCACGCCCAGCTAGTGAGGTGTAGACTGGACAGGACAGGGGTGCTGAGGGGGAAGGGCTGAGGCGCACAGAGGAGCCACAGCTTCAGCCTAGAAGCAACAGGAGCATGGATCGTGCACTGGGACCCGCATTGCCAGCCTCTGTGCTTCTGGGTTGGTGCCCGGTCCTGCCAGCCATGAACTGTCTCAGTGTCCCCCCAGCTAGTCCTACATACATGGCATCATCCTGTGGCTTTAGCATCTGCATAAGAAGGGCTAGGAGTTTAGCTCAGTGGCTTAAGCGCCTGTCTGGCGGGCGCAAACTTGTGAGTTCAATTGCCGGTGCCACCAAAATAAATAAATAAATAGCATCTACATAAATGGCATCATACGAATTGTTTATTTCTTCGAGTCCCTTTTGTCACTCAATGTTACAAATTTAAGATCCAGTCAGTTTGTTTTAACCATCTGCTGGTGTTCCATTACAGGATTGTGTCGCTGAGGGTTCATCCGTCCTCCTTGGGCACTTAGCCCGGATTGCTTCTGGCCTATTATGGGCAAAACACCATGCTCATCTCTGCTGACTGACAGCTTCTCTAGGAAGTGGGATGGTTTGACTGTGGGGTTTGTGCATGGCAATTGCCAAATAGTAATGCAAGGGGGTTCTTTCCGTACTTCCTCACCAGTGAGAACAACTCTGCCACTTTGCCCAACACTTACTGCTCACCAGGCACCTCCTAAACACTCAACATGAAATAACGTGTTAAATCCTCCCATGACACTTTCTTTCCTTTTTTGAGACAGGGTCTTGCTATGTAGTTAGGCTGACCTTGAACTCACTGAGTAGCCCAGGCTGGACATGAACTTGTATCAGTCCTCCTGCCTCAGCCTCCCAAGTGCTGGGATTACAGGCATGTGCTGTCATGTCCGGCAAATTTTTTTTTTTTTTTCGCGGCACCAGGGATCGAACTCACAGCCTCATGCCTGCCAGACAGGCGCTTTGGCTGCTGAGCCAAACTCCCAGCCCTGGTTTTTTGAGGCAGGGTCGCACTGCGTAGCTCAGGTTGGCCTTGCGCTTGCGTTGTAGCCCAAGCCGGCCTCGAACTCACAACGCTCCGCCTACCTCAGCCTCCCGCCCGGCAAATATTTTTGAAATAAGGTTGCACTCACTATGTGCTCCAGGTCAGCTTTGAAATTGCTATGCAGCCCAGGCAGCCTCAAATTTTCAACTCCTGCCTCGGCCTCCTGAGTTCTGGACTTCCAGGCGTGCATCACCACATCCAGCCCAAGAAATTTTTTTTTGTCCTAGGAATTGAACTCACAACCTTGCGCTTGCCAGGCAGGTGCTGTGCTGCTGAGCTATATCCCTGGCCCAAGAATCTTTAATGTGGGAACTGTTATTACCCTTATTAGACAGATGGGGAAGTAGAGGCACAGAGTGATAAAGTAATTGTCCCAAAGTGACCCAGCCATGAGTGACAAAGTATGACTTTTCCAGAGCCTGGGCTGTTTTTTTGTTTTGTTTTTTGTTTTTGTTTTTGTTTTTTTTGGTACCAGAAATTGAACTCACATCCTCACACCTACCAGGCAGGCACTTAGGCCACTGAGCTAAATCCCCGGCCCTATTTTTTGAGACAGGGTCTCACTATGCAGCTCAGGCTGACCTTGAACTCACTTTGTAGCTGGCCTCGAATGCACAGTGATCCTCCTGCCTCAGCCTCCCAAGCGCTGGAATTAAAAGCATGCACCACCATGCCCAGCTCAGAGCCTGGGCTGTTAATCACATTTCTAGACTTTGGTATTTTCTGGTTTTCAAATTTCTGCCAGTCCACAGCTGTTTCTATTCTTTTCTTTTCTTTTTTTTTTTTTTTTTTTTTTTTTTTTTTTTTTTTTTTTTTTTTTTTTTTGGTACCAGAGATCTAACTCACAACTTTGTACTTGAAAGTCAGGCTTCTTTTTCCCCCCCTCGGTCTTTTTGAGACAGGGTCTCCCTATGCAGTTCAGGCCGACCTTGAGCTCACTTTGTAGCCCAGGCTGGTCTCCAACTCGTAACGATCCTCCTGCCTCAGCCTCTTGAGTGCTGGGATTACAGGTGTGTACCACCACACCTGGCTCCGCAGCTGTTTCTTAACGTTGTAGCTTGCACGGCCTGCTGAGGTGGGACCGAGAAGATCTTTTCACCCATTTATTGGCCTGGCAGGTGTCTGCTTTGGGACAATGCCCTTTATAGCCAAGGCTATCCCTGAATTTTTTTTTTTCTTTGCGGCACCAGGGATTAAACTCATAACCTCACGCCTGCCAGACAGGTGCTTAAGCCACTGAGCCAAACTCCCAGCCCTAGTTTTTTGAGGCAGGGTCACACTACGTAGTTCAGGTCGACCTTGTGCTCACGTTATAGCCCAAGCTGGCCTGGAACTCACAACGCTCCTCCTACCTCAGCCTGCTGAGTGCTGGGATTAAGGGCGTGCGCCACCATGCGCAGCTTGTCCCTGAATTTTTGATCTTCAAAGCCAAGGCTGTGGAGGCCAGACTTTGGTGCGGACTGGGCACGAAACAGGCCCCTGATCAAACTGTACTAGACAGGGGCTAGGAATGTGGCTCCAAGGCAGAGTGCTTGCTGGGCATACTTGAGACCCTGGGTTGGATCCACAGTGCTTCTGTGCACACACGCACCCATGCATGCACACAAACACACACATGCATGCGCGTTTCTGCTGACTGGCAGTGCCTTCCACTCACTGGAGCCTGGTGCTGATTAATTAACCATCTGCTTGAATCACTGGCCCACATCTGTGCAGGCCATTGGCACCACCTGGCCCCTTACTGGTCCCCTCCTGTCCCTGTGGATGGTCAAGAGCATTTCCAGTGCAGGGCTTTGCAGTGCTGGGCCATCTGTCCTAGCGCCCTCCCCATGGTGGTCTCATCCAATTCTTCAGGGCTCAACTCCAAAGCCTCCTCTCCAGAGCAGCTTCCTGGCCACTTATCCAGAGGAGATAGAGGCACAAGGAAACTGAGTGTGAGGCCCGGAGTGGTGGTGAGATTTTGAACTATGTTACTCCATGCTGGTATTTCCAGTGTTTCTAAAATGATAAAAATTCTTCGTGTGATTTATTTCCTTCCTTCTTTCTTTCTTTTTTTTTTTCTTTTCTTTTTTTTTTTTTTTGCAGTATGGGAACTTGAACCTAGGATCTTTGCTCTGAACTACATTCCCATACTTTTTACTTTGAGACAGGGTCTCACTAAGTCACTAAGTTGCCAGGCTGGATTCAAATCTGTGATTCTTTTGCTTCAGCCTCCCAGGGTGCTGGGATCACCAGCCTGCATCACCGTACCTGGCTCTCTGTGTGGTTTTGTCCTTTTTAGAGGGGAATTTTGAAAAGAGTTCTCACTATATACTTCAGGCTGACCTTGAACTCATGGCAATCCTCCTGCCTCAGCCTCTGGAGTGCTGGGATTACAGGCATGTACCACCATGCCCAGCTCAAATTTAATTTAGAGCCAATCCAAAAAGGGAACAAATAAGTTCCTGGGGTCTCTGTTTCCCAGCACTCTTGGGTCAGAATCAGATGCTGGCATTTATTTTATTTATTTATTTTTATTTGGTACTGAGAATCAAACACACAACCTCGTGCTTGGTAGGCAGGCGCTTGTGCCACTGAGCTATATCCCCAGCCCAGATGCTGGCATTTTGTAACCTCCAGGATTTCCTTGCTCCCTTCTAGCTGATGGAGTTCTCCTCTTGGCTCCAAATCACAAGCAAAGCCTCAGATCTGCATGCTTCCCTGCCAACAGCCTCCTCCACGGAAGTCTCTTATCTGCAAAATGGGGCTAATGAAAGTCTCACTTCATAGGGATTCAGGCTCCCAGCGTTTAAAATAGCACGGAGCGGGAGGAGGAGGGCTCTGCCTGTGCGGAAACTGCCCGGTGGTGAATCTGGGGCCAGACAAGTACTGGATCAAAGTCAGCTCCCTGCGTGACCTCAGGCTTCTCATTTGATCTCTCCGAGCCTGAGTCTCGGTTCTCCTATCTATGAAAGAAGGAGAATAAAAATACCTGTGAGCTCATGAGATTAGATAACATTTGTCACTCCCTAAGTTAACTCCTTTCTTCCCTTGCTTGTGCATTTTTGCTTTTACCAGAATGTCAGCTCTCTGAAGGCAGGAATTTTTCCCTCGACTGTCATTGCTGGGTCCCCAGGACCTTGAAGAGAGTGGCTAAGTATCCAGTACACATTTGCTGACTAAATGTCATTCTGTCATCAGGTAGTTTGTCACAGAACAGTGTGGTCACAGCTTTTTTCCAGGGCAACGGGTGTGGCTCTGCCTCACTCTTTGAGATGAACACAGGGCAGCTGTCAGTTAATCGAGACTTGTTTCCTTCTCAGGCCACAGTGAATGATTGTGGGTGAAATAAATGGTCAAACAAAACAGAACATGGGTGGGTCAGGCCTTCCTCCCCCAAAACACAGAGCAGGGCAGGGTGCCCACCTGTGTTTAATGGGCTTCTCATGATTCATGCACAAAAGACTTGGGCAAACAAGGGTGACTTCGTGTCCAATCAAGACCTGCCCGGATCAAAACCATCCTCAAACACACAAGGAAATAACTCACTGACTCTCAACTCTGGATAGTAAAGTCGTTGATTAACCTCCACCCCCAAATGCAATTCATTTTTTTTCTGATTACGAAAGTAATTCTGGTTCACAACTATCAGTATGTTTTCCAGGTGATACAAAATAGTGTGAAGAAGAGTGGAAAACACAAATTTAGAGCATTTTGTAAATTACTGCAGATCTTTTCAATGCTTAGACGTATCTTTAAACTCTAAAGTAAACTTGTACTTTTTATTAAACAGTAATGTCTAGGATCTATTGAGCACTAGTTGCCCTCTGTTTATTAATTCACTTTATATGCACAATGGCCCTATATGATGAGCACTATTTTTAACCCTATTTTGCTTGGTGCAGTAGTACATATCTGTAATTCCAGCTACCTGAGAGGCTGAGGCAGGAGGATTGCCTGCCTGGGCAATTTGGCAAGATCCTGCCTCAAAATAAACTCTTAAAAGGCTGGGGCTATAGCTTCATGTTGGAGCACTTGCCTAATTTGCAAGAAGTCAGGTGTGGTGGCACATGCTTATAATCCCAGCACTCAGGAGGCTGAGGCAGGAGGATCATTGCAAGTTCGAGACCAGTCTGGGCTACAAAGTGAGCTCTAGACCATCCTCAACTGCATAGGGAGACCCTGTCTCAAAAGAAAAAAAAAATCACTGTGAGTTCGAGACCAGCCTGGGATACAAAGGGGGTTCAAGGCCAGCCTGAACTGCATAGTGAGACCCTGTCTCAAAAAAATAGGACCGGGGATTTAGCTCAGTGGCCTAAACATCTGCCTGGCAGGCATGAGTAACAAATTCTCAAGTTAGGTGTAAGAAGTCAGATACATTTTTATTCTATTTATGTGAAATGTTTAGAATAGATAAACGCACTGGGAGAAAATAGAGTAATGGTTGCCGGGTGGGTGGAGGGGTGAACCCCTATCAAGCAGTTTCTTGTTGGGGTGATAAGCAAGGGGATTAGCGGGTGCTGATGGCTGTGCAACAGAGTGAATGTATTAAAAGCCACCAAACTGTGCACTGAGCTGTGGCAAAGGTTAGCCGGCCCTGATGGTGCATGGAACCTATAGTTCCAGCTACTCAGGAGGCTGAGGCAGGAAGATTGGGAGTCTGAGGCCAGCCTGGCTAATTTAGAGAGATCCTGTCTCAAAATAATTTTTTTCACTATTTTTTTGGTTTTATGAGATAGGGTCTCACTGTGTAGCCCAGGCTGGCCTCAAATTCACAGTACTTCTCTTGCCTCAGCCTCTTGGGTACTTGGATTACAGGCCTGTGCCTCCACACCTGGTTCAAAATATTTATTTATTTATTTATTGTCTTTTTGAGTCAGGGTCTCACTATGTAGTTCAGGCTGGCCTTGAACTCACTTTGTAGCCCAGGCTGGCCTCAACCTTGCAGTGATCCTTCTGCTTTAGCCTCCCAAGTGTTGGAATTACAGGCATGCACCACCACACCCTGTAAAATAAATTTTTTAAAAGGCCTGGTGGTGTGACTCAGAGCTGGAGTACTTGCCTACCACACGCAAGGGCCTGGGTCCGATACTCAGCTGAAGAAAATGGGAGCCGGGCATAGTGGTACAAGCCTTTAATCCCAGCATTCCAGGAGACCAAAGCAAGTGGATCACAAGTTCCTGCCCAGCCTGGGCAATTTATTGATATAGTGAGTTCCTGTCTCAAAATAAAAAAGGACTTTGTCTTGACTGGGGATATAGCTCAGCAGGCCCACACCTGCCTGGCAAGTGTAAGGTCATGAGTTCAATTTCCAGCCCCAGCCCCCCAAAAGAGGGTTTCGTACTTCAGTACAAGGCCCAGGATTTAATCTAGTATTACACACACACACATAGGGATGGGGCAGTCTATGTTTTATGAATGTTTGAAAAATTGTTTTTAAAACATTTAAAAACTGAATAAGATAAATTCCTATGATTCTGTGTGCCACAAAAGCAAGACAGTGAAATTCCAGAAGAGCTGGGGCAGGTAGGAGACAACCCCAGGCAGGTGGGTTCCCTCTTGGATTGGGCTGGGAGGCAGCTATCTGGATGTAGATGAAGGTGGACGAAGGACAGCAAGTACAAAGGTCCCGAGGGACACAAACCTGGCAGGTTCAAAGCAGACAAGTGAGTGGCGCGTGAGCCCAGTGAGCTCGGGTGCAGGAGAGTGTCAGAGACCCCATGGAGCAGGAAGCAGCCCTAAAAGGGCCTTGCACACCACTAAGTGGCATCTGGGTTTTGTTCACAGTAAAAGAGGAGCCACGGGCTGATTTGGAGAAGGAGCATGCGACATATGTGCTTCAGAAGACATGAGGTAGCCGGATGTGGTGGTGCACGCCTGTAATCCTAGCTTGGGAGGCTAAGGCAGGAGGGTTGCCAGGAATTTGAAGCCAGCCAGTTGACATAGTAAGTTCAAAGCCAGCCTGAACTACATAGTGAGACCCTGTCTCAAAAACAAAACAAACATGGAAAAAAAGGAAGACACGAAGCGAAGTCTGCCGACTGCCAGGTAACATGATAGGAGATGAGAAAGAGGCCGAGGACAAAGCCTCTGGCTCCAGGCTGACTGCCCCACTCAAACTAGAAAGATGCCAGCCTAGCCGAGCGTGGTGGTGCACGCCTTTAATCCCAGCACTTGGGAGGCTGAGGTAGGAGAAGCGTTGTGAGTTCGAGGCCAGCTTGGGCTACAACGTGAGTGTAAGGCCAGCCTGAGCTACATAGTGTGACCCTGCCTCAAAAACCTAGGGCTGGGAGTTTGCTCAGTGGGTTAAGCACCTGTCTGGCAGGTGCGAGGTTGTGAGTTCAATCCCTGGTGCCACAAAAAACAAAAAACAAAAAGAAAGACACCAGCCTGACGCACCTGCCCAAACACAGGAAGCCAAGGCTGTGGCGTGCTGACAGTTTCATCTTGACACTGCCTCACCTTCCTGTTCTGGGTGGCACCAAACCCTAGTAATTCTCTCCCTGCCACCTCCCAGGTCGCCTTTGTACCCTAAGACCTGGTGACAGATAGAAACACTCGCTTCCAGCCTGCCCTGGGCTTGCCTTTCTTCCCTCCCTTATACAAATATTTTTTTCATATTTCAAACCATATGTCATTTGCTTAAAAGTGATTAAAAATACAATTTAGTCAA
>RJWM01036628.1:0-18027 GCA_004363535.1 Dasyprocta punctata
ATTTTCTGAAATCTTCTTTGATTTCCTTCTTTAGAGTAATGTAATTTTCACTGTATAGATCTTTTACTTCCTTTGTTAGATTGATTCCTAAGTATTTCATTTTTTTGGATGTTATAGTGAAGGGTGTGGTTTCCCTTATTTCTCTCTCAGTGACTTTGTTGTTTGTGTACAGGAATGCTATTGATTTTTGAGTGTTCACTTTTTATCCAGCTACATTACTGAATTTGGTTATTACTTCTAGAAGTTTTCTAATGGATTTTTGGGGGTCTTCTATGTAGAGTATCATATCGTCTGCAAATAATGATAATTTCACTTCTTGCTTTCCTATCCTTATTCCCTTTATTTCTTTCTCTTGTCTAATTGCTCTGGCTAATATTTCCAGGACTATATTGAATAGAAGTGGTGATAATGGACATCCTTGTCTTGTTCCTGATTTTAGGTTGAAAGTTTTCAGTTTTTCTCCATTTAGTAAGATGTTGGCTGTTGGTTTATGATATATAGCTTTTATCAGGTTGAGGTAGAGACCATCTATTCCAATTTTCTGTAGGGTTTTTGTCATGAATGGGTGTTGGATTTTGTCAAAAGCTTTTCTGCATCTACTGAGATGATCATGTGATTCTTGTCCTTGGCCCTGTTGATATGGTGTATTACATGTATTGATTTCTGTATGTTGAACCATCCCTGCATTCCTGGGATGAATCCCACTTGATCGTGGTGTGTAATCTTTCTGATAACTTGCTGTATTCTATTTGCCAGTATTTTATTGAGGATTTTTGCGTCTATGTTCATTAGGGAGATTGGCCTGTAATTTTTTTTGGTTGGGTCTTTCTCTGGTTTTGGTATTAGGGTAATACTTGTTTCTAGGAATGAGTTAGGGAGACTTGCTTCCCTTTCGATTTCATTGAAGAGTTTGAGGAGTGTTGGCATTAAGTCTTCCCTAAATTTCTTGTAGAATTCAGCAGTGAATCCATCAGGGCCCAGGCTTTTCTTTGTTGGTAGGGTCTTAATTACATTTTCAATTTCATAAGCTGATATTGGGTTATTCAGCAGCTTTACTTCTTCTTGATTCAGCTTTGGTAATTCATAGGTTTCTAGGAATCTGTCCATTTCTTCTGTGTTATCAAATCTATGTGAGTAAAGGTGTTTGAAGTAGGTATTGATGATCTTCTGTATTTTCACCGGGTCTGTAGTGATTTCACCCTTTTCATTTCTTATTGCATGAATCTGAGTTTTTTCTTTCCTCTTCTTGATAAGGTTGGCTAGGGTTTTATCAATTTTATTTACTCTTTCAAGGAACCATCTCTTCGATTCATTAATTCTTTGTATTTTTTTCTTAGTTTCAATTGCATTAATTTCTGTTCTAATCTTAATAATTTCCTCCCTTCTTTTGGCTTTGGACTTAACTTGCTCTTCTTTTTCTAGAAGTTTGAGGTGCAGTATTAGGTTGTTTATGTGTGTTCTTTCCATTTTTCTGATATGAGAGTTTAGTGCTATAAATTTCCCTCTGAGAACTGCTTTCATTGTATCCCACAGGTTCTGGTAATTTGTATTTGCATTTTCATTCAATTGTAGATACTGTTTAATTTCTTCTTTAACTTCTTCTGTGATCCATTGGTTATTTAGGAGAGTATTATTGCAGTTATTGTAGATTTTTTTGTCATTCATTTCCAAATTTACTGTGCTATGATCAGATAATAAGCATGGAACTATTTCAGTTCCTTTGCATTTACTTAAGCATGTTTTGTGGACCAATATGTGATCTGTTTTAGAGAATGACCCATGTGCAGCTGAGAAGAATGTGTATTCTGATGTTGCTGGGTGGAATACTCAGTATACATCTACTAGGTCCATTTGTTCACAAGTTTGATTCATTTCTGCTATTTCTTTGCTGATGTTTTCTTTGGTTGATCTGTCTCTCTGTGACAATGGGGTGTTAAGGTCCCCTGTTATAACTGTATTATTGTTTATTTGGTTTTTCATGTCTCTTAAGAATTGTCTTACATAGTTGGGTGCTCCCATATTCGGTGCATATATATTTATAATTGTAATCTCTTCCTCTTGAAGTTTTCCCCTAACAAGTATGTAGTGACCTTCTTTCTCTCTTTCGATCATTCTTAGTTTGAAGTTTGCATTGTCTGCAAACATAATAGCGACTCCTGCTTTTTTTCTGGGTTCCTATTGCACGGAGTATAGTTTTCCAGCCTTTGATTTTGAGTCTGTGAATTTTCCTTTTCAGTGAAATGTGTTTCTTGTACACAGCATATTGTTGGGTTTTGTTTCTTAACCCACTCTGCTAGTCTGTGTTTCTTTTTATTGGTGAGTTGAGACCATTTACATTGACTGATATAACTGATATGTACTGGCTCATCCCAGTCATGATATCTTCCTGTTGTTGGTTTTCTACATTTTCTGTTTAAGTACTTGCCCTGCTTAGTGGTTTCCTTTTATTGTTGTTCTTAAGATTGTGGCTATCTTTGTCTCTTTCTAGAGTGTCTTTCAGTACTCTTTGTAGTGTTGGTTTGGTGGCCATAAATTTCTTCAGTTGTTCTCTGTCATGAAAGTATCTTATTTCTCCATGAATTTTTAAAGATAGCTTTGCAGGGTACATCAATCTGGGTTGAAAGTTATTTTCTTTCAGAATTTGAAATACTTCACTCCAAGCTATTCTTAACTTAAAGGTTTGTGTTGAGAAGTCTGCCGTGATTCTGATAGGCTTTCCTTCATAGGTGATCTGTTTCTTTTCTCTGACAGCTATTAGTGTTTTGTTCTTATGCTGTATTTCTGATACCCTTATTATTATATGTCTGGGTGAGGATTTATTTTTGTTGTGGTTAATTGGGGTTCTATATGCCTCAGTTACCTGTATTTCAGATTCTCTTCCCATGTTTGGAAAGTTTTCTGCTATTATTTCTGTGAATAGTCTTCACAGGTCATTAGTATTGACCCCTGCTTTTTTGTTTATGCCTATTAATCTCATGTTATTTCTCTTGGCCCTTGTCTTGCAGCTGTTGAATTGCTGTTTCTTGGTTCCTTACTATTTTTAGGAGATCTTTTCTTTCATGGCCATGATCTCCCATGCCATCTTCAAGATCTGAGGTTCTATCTTCAGCTTCATTCAAGCGGTTTTTCAAACTTTCCATGGAGTTTTTCATTTCCTACATTTCCCTTTGCATCTGTTTCATGCATTCTCTTTGTGTCTTATATTGTTCATTCAAAGTTTCGATCATTTTATTGTTCTTCTATTTTTTTATCTTGCTCTTCTTTAGATACACACATTTCTTTAATAATAATTCTCATTTCATTTTTTAGCTGAGAGAATATTTCTGATTTGAATTTCTCTATAGCTTCATCAAGCTGTTTCTTTATTGCATTTTCTATCATTTCAGAAAGTCCATTTGTGTGACTCCCACTGTCTTCCATTTTAGTGTCTCTTGGGTGTGTTCTTAGTGGGCTGGGGGACTGAGACTGCCTCTTGGTCTTTTGTTTTGTCATTTTCTTCTAGAACCTATGTGGCTCTGTGTCCTGCGAGGCTGGCCGGGCATTCCCCTAAGTGTTGTGTTTAGTCTTGGGTCATGCTGAGTCGCAGGACCTGGTAGAGCCAGATCCTGTGCGCAGCCAGTGAGGGCGGCCTCCCAGGGTGTGCTGGTGGAGCCTCCACCTTAACTGGGTGGGGGCCAAGGCCTCCTGGTCCCAGGGAGCTAGGCAGAGTGAACCCCAGAGTATGATGCCACCCAGACCCTGAGTCTAGCTGCAAGGAGTTCAGAGCAACAACTGTGCCAGGCCAAGCCTGGGCAAGTCCCAGGCCTAGAGTACTGGGGCCTTGCTCCTGGCTGGGCGGGGGCCCTTGAGCTCTATGATTCGGTGCACACAAGCCACTCCACTGAAGTATGGAGCTCACACATGCTCTGCACTCTGGTGGGGGGGAGCTCAAGCTCTCCAAGGCCCTGCAGCTATGTTGGTCAGTCCCTGATGAGCAGCTCTGGGGTCCTGGGCTGAGCTGGGCTGGGCTGCGTACCTCTGTGTCCTGTGAGGCTGGCCAGGCATTCCTAAAACAGTTGTTTTAAAACAATATAAATGCACTTGTCCACCATACTTAAATACCAGGACTCAACCATAACATGCAAAACTGAGAATAAAACAAATATCAGTGCACTTTTTAAAAGGATGGAATAATGAGAACTATTCATAGTCCATAGTAGGATAATTGTGGCCCTGGTTTTCATTCTGAGAAAAGGCCAGTTCAGGAGTTGGGAGAACAGTTTGCTATGATGGTTGATGGCAAGAGAAACAGTTACCATTGAGTACCAGTATCGAGTCACAAAGAACAAGTTTTGCTAGATTAACTTAATTTGCCTTCTAGAAAATATTAATAAATCAAGAAGATACTACATATCTAAAAACAAATGCATAGCAGATTTACATTTCTTACTTTCTTCTGATATCTTCAGGCCTAGCATTTTTCCAAACTCTAATACAGCCTCTGGTAATTAACACTGGTATTGCAAAAATCTCAACAACAATAATTTGCTTCTTATAAATATGTGGCATATTAACTCACTGTCACTTGATAATTTACATAATTACTTTATAATTACTTAATTCAGTATAAGCATATATTTACAACAAGAATTCACTGGCATCATCGTGCACTCTCTTGCATTTGGATCTTAAATGCATTAGGATACTTCCTTGTAAAACCACATTTTGTGTGCATGAAATATTCCAACAAGTTATGGTGTAAAAATAATCATATTTCTTGAAGATTCAGCAAAGATTAGACTGTAAACATGGGCTAGGTAAAAGAAAAGTTCTCATCAAAGTGAGATATTGGTGACATTTGTTTCATTATGCCCTTTTCTCTTCCATGCTTGATTTTTCTTTCTCCTCTCTTTTTCCAAGACAGAAGCCACTAATCAAACCCTCCCAGATGCCCTCATGACTTCTCCAACTTCTTCTAGTACCATATAATTAGTCATCGAATGGCCAAGGATTGCAGATTTTTGTCAAGTTCTTTGAATGTGGTTTTTGCCTCCAAAGAACTTCCCGCCTTGATTTAAAATTTATTGTATTTCACCAATTACACAGTTCTCCACACTCTAGCACCTTTAATAGATGCATGACTCATAATAAATGTTTTGCTTTCATAAATTATTGTGAAGTAAGCATAGTGAAACTCTATACAGAGGAAATAGATTAATTTTGTCTGAAATATGTGTAGGGATGAAAAAGAGACAAATATTGAAATGAAGGAGCAAAAAAAGATTCAAAGGAGGATGTTATATTTAAGCCTTATCTCTAATGCACTGGGGAAAATGTGAAGCTATTTCAAACTCTGGGGTAGGATTTGACATTGATAACATTTCCCCATGAATTCTGAAATTCATTCACAGAAAGTCACATAGACAACAATGCATTAATCTGACTTTAATCATAGTAAGGTTGCTCACTTGGCCATGCCTAAGATTCTGATTATTAAGAGAGTCAAATCTCCTAGCATGGAAGGCAGGAATTATCAACAGTAGTAAAAACTGTAGGAAAAAGTTGCAAGGAATGCATATTTGTTACATCATAAAAATGAACAACAATGACTGTGGAGATTTATTATGTAGCAGGTATTTTATGTACAATATTTTATGTATCATACCCATCTTAAAGATCAGAAAACATACTCAGAGTGGTTTCTTATATGAAGTCACATGGCTCTGAAAAAGAGAAACTAGCATTTAATACTTTTATTCAAAATTCTGGTTAACTTGTTCGTGTCATGGTTCCTGTCTTTTTTCTCTTAAAATAGTTTTCAAGATCCTTTTGTTTGAAGTTCAGCAAGTTGCTCTGCTGTGAGAGAGAAACACTCTCAAGGATATTGTTCTGTCTTCGAGGGTCATCCTTAACTAAAATTACTTCATTGTATCTCAAACAAATGGCCATCTATAATTATTATTCTGCAGAGGGTAATATGGCTATTCTCAATACAATAGTTCCTTTGGGTTGCAGGCTATTTTTTACAACTCTAGTCTCTTGGAATAGTCTTAATCTTGTTATTTACAAATTCTCCTATCCTAAGTTGTAGATATTTGGTAAGACCTACAAGAGCTAGAAAACCAAGTTTGTATATCTCATTCTAACCTAATCAAAATCACTTCCAGAAGCCAAAATGTAAGTTCAACCTTATGTTACATGTAAAATGTTTTCTAAAGGAACCATATTCATAAGCATCTCTCTGATCTTTATCATAGGGCTTCAGGAATTATTGGTGGTGTATTGGGTAACACACTATGTACCCCCAAGTCCCAAGTACTTTTAATGGGGCTGAGTCTGGTGCTTGTTATCACTTTGTTGTTTAGCGCTGGGATTGATGATGTGAGTGCTGCACCCACCCAGGGGTGGAGCTGACATACAGTGTAAGGCAAGGTGGGTCTTCCTCTTCATCGCTTCTGCCGTCTTTCTCTCGCCAGTGCACTGGCATGTTTGTGGCTTGCAGCCGCCATGAACGGCAGCCCTGCCACACCATGCTGCCTTGGAGCCAACGAAGTATGCACTAAAACTCCCAAGGAACTGTAAGAAATAAACCTTTCCTTCCCTAATTTTGGGCATCAGGTATTTTGTCTTGGCAACAAGTAAAAAATTAACTAAGACAGGTGTTTTCTCTTAATAAAACAGTGAATTGTCATAGAGTGACCCTGTCTCATAAAAACTAAGGCTGGGAGTTTGGCTCAGTGGATTATGTGCCTGCCTGACAGGCATGAGGTTGTGAGTTCGATCCCCAGTGGAAAAAAAAACAACCTAGCAAATTGTGCTACAACTGTATCTGCTTAAATGTCTTCCCATGAAAGACTGAGCTCCAGTAGTACAGAGATGGAGATGTGTTTGTCTTTGCAGTCACAAAGACTAGCACAGTGTCTGGCCTACATTGTAGATTCATTCAACATGTGTGGAATGAAAGACCAAGTGGAATAGCCGGGCATGGTGGCATATACCTTTAATCCCAGCACTCGGGAGGCTGAGGTAGGTGGAGCGTTGTGAGTGTGAGGCCGGCTTGGGCTACAGCATGAGTGCAAGGCTGGCCTGAGCTACATAGTGCGACCCTGCCTCAAAAAAAACTAGGGCTGGGAGTTTGGCTCAGCGGCTTAAGTGCCTGTCGGGCAGGTGCAAGGTTGTGAGTTCAATCCCTGGTGCCATAAAAAAAAAAAAAAGACCAAGTGAATGAGTAGATTAATCCAGGCATTCAGTCTTATCACCTACAATGTGCTATGCACTGATCTAACAAAACAGGACAGTGAAGAATAGGACCATTTGAGCTCATGTCTTCCTGAGACCTATGTTTTAGTGGAATAAAGAGATTAATTATCATGCATTTTCAGACAATAATAATTACATTTATTAATAGAAAATTTTGTATGTTCAAGACTTTTCTTTTTTAATTTTATTTTTTTTAGTTTTTTTATTAGTACATGTTTACAGTACTTATAATTTACAGTGATATTGGAGAATGGATACATATATATGATACAACTTGGATTATTTTAATTGCCTTCTGCTTCCCTTCCATGGCCCCCCTTCCTCCTCTAAATACTCTTTCCCCATTTTCATTCTTTTTAATGTTATTAACTTCAGCTCATGTTTATGACATAATTTGCTAAAATGTATATTAATTTACTCATCCAGTACCCCTCAGAGAGTGGTTAGTACTAAAACAAATAAAGCCATCCTCCTTGCCCCTAGACCTAGGGCAGCCATGGAATCGTTGCCTGCTCCTCCTCCTTGCTGCCTGGAAATAGGAAGCCAGCAGGATCATTGGCTGCTCCTCCACCTTACTCCATGAATTGAGGGGGCCTGTAGGACTTCATCTCCACCCAAAAGACCACAGCAGCCCATGTACAATCAGAAACCCCTTTCACCACCTGTAGAACCTTGGTGGGCTGATGGGAGCCTCAGCAACCCCTCACCAAAACAGAGGACCTCAGTGAGCTTGTGAGAGTGTGATGTGTTTCTCCCTCAAATGGAGGTCCTCGGTGGGTAAACAGGAGCAGGAGCAAAACCCTCCCCCCCAGATGTAGGACCTTGGTGAAACTGGCAAGAGTGTGGGTGAGTCCTTCCTCCATACAGAGAACACTAGGTGGCTTGAGTAAAGCTCTGACAAGGCCTCTCCCAACCAAGAGGAAATCAAAAGGGCTTACAAGACACCCAGTAATACAGTAGGTTCCCAGATGAGGCACACACTATAGCCAGGTAGATCTGGTGGCCTGGAACAGCCTGAAGTTGTAGTAATATTAGGAACTAAGGACTGACTTACATCATTGCTCTTAGCCTAGTCAGCCTAGGAAGAACATAGGACTCACCCAACAGGCCCTGCAGGAGGAATTGAGGTGACTGATCCTCCCCTTCACTGTGGGACCCAGAAATTGGACAAACATCAACCACACAGTAGGACCCTAAGACACATATGATGGATGGTAGAGACTAGTGGAATTGAAAGACCAAATATTAACCCAAGAGGTGGAAGTGACAAAATGAGAAAGCAAAATGCAATCTCAAACATCCAGTCCATCAGGAACAAGTACAGGAGACATCAAAATAGAGGACATTAAAAGTCATACACCTGAAATTTCTGAAAAGATGGCAAGTGAAATGAAGAAACAAATTCATGAGGCTATAAAGGAAATTGGATTAGAAATAATCTTTCATGTGAAGAAAAAAATGACAACCTTAATAAAGGAGTTGCTCAGCATAGCTAGAGAAACATAGATTTTAAAAAGTATGGGGAAAAAATCATGGGAAAATGATGGCAACCTTGAATGAACAATATCAAAAAGAAGTAGAATGCATGAAACAAATTCAAAGAGATATCCAAGAAATAAAAAACTCTATTGAAAGCTGGTGAAACCATTTGAATGAAGCTGAGGATAGAATTTCATACCTTGAGGACAGAATTGCAGCTAGCCATCTTGAAAGGACAGAACTTTTAAAAATAACAAAGTAGCATGAAATGACAATTGAACAGCTTCAAGATGATGCAAAGAGAAACAATATAAGACTAATAGGCATAAATGAAGATTCAGGGTCAATGCAAATGACATAGAAAAACTATTTGCAGAAGTAATAGCAGAAAATTTCACTAACATGGAAAAAGAATCAGATATACAGATAACTGAGGCATATAGAATGCCAAACAAACATAAACAAAATAAATCTACACCCAGACATATAACAATTAGGATCTCAGAAATTCAGCATAAAAACAGAATACTAAAAGCTGTTAGAGACAAGACAGAACTCATCTATCAAGGAAAGCCTATTAGAATCATGGCAGACTTCTCAGCACAAACCCTCAAGTCAAGATGAGCTTGGAGTGAGGTGTTTTGAGCCCTAAAAGAAAACAACTTTCAACCCAGATTGATGTACCCTGCAAAACTTTCTTTGAAAATTAATGGAAAAATAAGAACTTCCATGACGAAGAACAACTGAAGAAATTCACGCCCACCAAACCAACCCTAGAAAGAGTACTGACATACTAAAGAGAGATAAAAGTGACTACAATTCCCAGAACAACAAAAGAAAGAAACCACCAGACAAAGCAAGCAAACAAGGGGGGAAAGCAGGAGACGAACAACAGGAAAATAACGTGACAAAGTTGAGCCAGTACATATCAATTATATCCATCAATGTAAATGAGCTCAATTCACCTATTAAAAGACATAAGTTGACAGAATGGATCAAGAAGAAAGACCCAACAATATGCTGTATACAAGAAATACATCTAACTCAAAAGGAAACTCACAGACTACGAGTCAAAGGATGGAAAACAATATTCTATACAACAGGCACCTAGAATAAAGCAGGAGTAGCGATTCTGTTTGCAGACAATATGATCTTCAAACCAAAAATGAACGAAAGAGATAAAGAAGGTCACTACATTCTCGTCAGGGGAATAATTCAAGAGGAAGAGCTAACAATCATAAATATACACACACCAAATACAGGAGCACCCAACTATATAAGACAAATACTAATAGACATGAAAAACCAAATAAGCAACAACACAATTGTAACAGGGAACTTTAATACCCCATTGACACGAAGAGATAGATAAACTAGACAAAAAGTTGGTGAAGAAATAATAGATCTGAATCAAACCTGTGAACAAATGGACTTAGTAGACCTTTACAGAGTGTTCCACCCAACCACATTAGAATACACATTCTTCTTAGCTGGGTATGAGATGTTCTCTAAAATAGGCCATATCTTAGCCCATATGCAAAGGGATTGAAATTATGCCATACATATTATCTGATCATAGTGCACTGAAATTGGTAATTAATGGCAAAAGCAACTGCAAAACCTACATAAACACACAGAAATTAAATAACAACCTCTTGGGCTGGGAGTTTGGTTCAGTGGCTTAAGTGCCTGCCTGGCAGGCACAAGGTTGTGAGTTCAATCCCCAGTACTGCAAAAATAAATAAATAAATAAATAAATAAAATTATTTGAATAACAACCTCTTGAACAACCCATGGGTTGCAGATGAAATTAAGAAGAAATTAAACTATACCTAAACTTCAATGAAAATGCATACAACATACCAAAACTTGTGGGATGCAATGAAAGTGTTCCTAAGAGGGAAATATATAGCAATAAATTGTCACATCAGGAAAACAGAATGAGCACAAATAAACAACCTAATGCTACACCTCAAGCTTCTAGAAAAAAGAAGAGCAAGTCAAGCCCAAAGCTCATAGAAGAGAGGAAATTATAAAAATCAGAGCAGAAATCAATGCAATTGAGACTAAGAAAACAATACAAAGAATTAATGAATCAAAGAGCTGGTTCTTTGACAGAATAAACAAAATTGATAAACCTCTAGCCAACCTTATCAAGAAAAAGAATGAAAAATCTCAAATTCATGCAATAAGGAATGAAAACGGAGAGATTACTATGGCTCCCATGGAAATTCAGAAGATCATGAATACCTACTTTGAAAATCTATACTCACATAGGTTGGAAAACACAGAGGAAATGGACAGATTCCTAGAAATGTATGAATTACCAAAGCTGAATCAAGAAGATATAAGAATTTTGAATAACAAAACATCAGCTACTGAAACTGAAAACGTGATTAAAAATTTACCAACAAACAAAAGCCCAGGTCCTGATGGATTCACAGCTGAATTCTACAAGAAATTTACAGAAGATTTAATGCCAATATTCCTCAAACTCTTCAATAAAATTGAAGGGGAAGCAAGCCTCCCTAACTCATTCCTGGAGGCAAGTATTACTCTGATACCAAAATCAGAGAAAGACCCAACAGAAAAGAATTATAGGCCAGTCTCCCTAATGAACATTGATGTAAACATTCTCAATAAAATACTGGAAAATAGAATGCAGCAGATCATCAAGATTATACACCATGACCAAGTGGGATTTAACCCAGGAGTACAGAGATGGCTTAGCATATGCAAATCAATAAATGTAATACACCACATCAACAGCCAAAGATAAAAATCACATGATCATCTCCATAGACACAGAAAAAGCATTTGATAAAGTCCAACACTTGTTCATGATAAAAAACTTACAGAAACTTGGAATAGATGGTATCTACCTCAATCTGATAAAAATCATCTATGACAAACCAACAGCCAACATTATACTAAATGTACAAAAACTGAAAGCTTTCTCTCTAAAATCAGGAACAAAACAAGGATATCCACTATCACCACTCCTATTCAATATAGTTCTGGAAACATTAGCCAGAGAAACTAGACAAGAAAGAGAAAAAAAGGGAATTAGGACAGGAAAGGAAGTAGTTAAATTATCACTATTTGCAGATGACACGATACTTTACATAGAAGACCCTAAAACTCCATTAAAGGCTATTAGAATTAATAAACAAATTCAGTAGTGTTGCTGGATACAAAGCCAACACTCAAAAATCAATAGCATTCTTGTAAGCAAACAACAAACTCACTGAGAGAGAAACTATGGAAGTAACACTTTTCACAATAGCATTCAAAAAAATGAAATACTTAGGAATCAACCTAACAAAGAGTGTAAAAGACCTATATGCTGAAAACTACAGTATTCTAAAAAAAAAAAAAAAGGAAAGAAAAAAGATTGAAGAGGATGTTAGAAAATGGAAAGACATCCCTTGCTCTTGGTTAGGAACAAACAACATTTTCAAAATGTCCATACTCCCTAAACTGTTGTGCAGATTTAATTCAATCCCAATCAAAATATCATTAACGTACCTTCCAAATCTAGAGAAAACATTCCTAAAATTAATTTGGAAACAGAAGAGACCTAGAATAACAGAGGCAATTCTGGGCAACAAAAGCAAGGCAGGAGGCATCTCAATCCCTGACTTGAAATTATCCTACAAAGCTACAGTGATAAAATCAACATGGTACTGGCAAAAAAAAATAGACCTGAGGATCAATGTAACAGATTAAAAGATGCAAATACAACTACAAAGACACTCAGCCACCTTGTATTTGACAAAGGGGCTAAACATATTCACTGGAAGAAAGGTAGCCTCTTTAATAAATGGTGCTGAAAAAAAATTGACTTTCCACATGCCGAAGATTGAAATTAGACCCATGTCTATAACCATGCACTAAACTAAAGTCAAAATGGATCAAAGATCTAAATATTAAATAGAAACACTAGATCTACTGGAAGACAAGGTAGGTAGAAATCTTGAAGACATAGGGGTAGGCGAAGTGTTCATGAACAAAACACAAACTGCACAGGGAGTACCTCAAAGAATCAACAACTAGGATCTCATCATATTAAAATGTTTTTGCTCTTCCAAAAAAATCACCAACAAAGTGAAAAGAAAACCCATAGAATTGGAAAGAATTTCAGCCAACTGTCCCTCAGACAAAGAACTTATATTCAGAACATGTAAAGAATTGAACAACCTCAGGCCCCCCAAATTCAAAGATGCAATCCAAAAATGGGCATCTCAGAGGAACACACACTTCTCAGATGAAGAAATACAGATGGCAAATAAACACATGAAGAAATGCTCAACATCACTGGTCTTTCAAGAAATGCAAATTAAAACAACACTGAGGTTCCATCTCACTCCAGAAATAATGACTGTCATCAAGAAATCAACCAATAGCGAGTGTTGGTGGGCCTGTGGGGGAAAAGGAACACTTCTTCACTGTTGGTGGGAGTGTAGACTGGTGCAGCCACTGTGGAAATCAGTGTGGAAATTCCTCACAAACTAGGATTGGAAGTCCCATTCAATCCAGATATTCCCCTTCTGGGTATTTCCCCAAAAACATTGAAAACATCATGTCACAGTGATGTATGTGCACCCATGTTTATAGCAGCACAATTTGTAATAGTTAAATTTTGGAAACAATCAAAATGCTCATTGCAGATTGGATGAAAAAGATGTGGTATTTTTATACAACAGAATATTATTCAGCTGTAACAAAGGATGATCTTGAGGCTTTTATAGGTAAATGGAGGCAACTTGAGACTATACTCATAAGTGAAATAAGTGAGATTCACATTTGTAAATATCATATTGTCTCCCTAGTGTAAAAAATAAGTAAGAACAACAATAGAAAACTGAAAGAGTAATAAGACCCAAAATGTACAATAGATATTGTAATAATGAAAGGGAAAGGAAGTGCTCAAAATTAAAGAACAACTGGGATAAGGTAAAGAGAAATGGAAGAAAGAAAAAGATTATATGTATGTAGGTATACACATACAACTGCATATATGTGTAAGTGTGAAAGGTAGGTAATTATACTATTAATTCTTTGCTAGTTCATCAAAAAGAATAGTTTGTGCTTTCATTGTTTGATTGTCTAATCATTTTTAACTTGAACAACTACTTCTAAGATAACAATATGCAATATATTAACTACTGTTGATTTTTTACTTTTTTTTGAAATTCTGTATTACTTCTACCCTTTTTCTGTTTTGGTTTTTAAAATAAAAAAATTAAAAAGTAGAAGCAGAGAAATTATGTGAACTTTGATTTGAAAGATTTTTAGTGACTGAACTAGAATATTCTTGTGGACAAAAATTATTTTTTCTGAAGGGCATGGAAAACTATTTGAAGTTGTACTTATGCAAGAGACACAATATTACTTATACTATTAAATGTTACTCTGACTCCTGTTGAAAGAATCCCAATAGTGAAGGAGGACAAAAAGAATAACAATGTAGATTCACGCTGGAGATCACAGTGATTTGAACCAAGGTGTAAGGAGCGGGTGTGGAAAAGTGCTCAGATTTCAGGTACATCTGAAAGATGAAGCAAAAGGATTTCTGTTGCATCTGGGAGTAGTATACATAAGAAGATAAAAACTAAGACTGACTCATAGGTTTTAAGAATAAGCAACTCAAAAATTTAGTGGCATTGTTTTCAAAAATGGAGAATTCAAAGGAAGAAGCAAAATTGTAAAAACTTCGAGGTTCTTTTTTAAACATTTAAATTAGAAAAAAAATCAGTGAATACTCAAATGAATGTGCTTAAAAGACAAATGTAATTGGAAATCAGAGTCTACTCTGTAAATACAATTTGGAAGTCATTAACATACAAAATGGTAACGTAAACCCTGGGATTCAATCTAGTTCCCTTGGATGCGAAGGCAGATGGAGAAATCGGCTGTAGGCTGAGGACTGAGTTTTGGAGCCAGGAACGAGAGGCAGAGCATGGAGTAAAGAAGGATAAAGCCTGGAAAGACAGGCGAGAGGAGTTTGATGAGAAAGTACAGTCTCAAAAAAACAGTTGAAGGAAAAATTCTTTATAAAGATATACAGTGAGCTAGATATCCTTGTTTGCCTTCTATTAATAACAACTAAAATTGATAAATACAGTATTTGATGGTTAATTTTGATTATCACCTTGATTGACTCAAGAGACATGTAGGAGATTTAGTAAAGCACACTTTTGAACGTCTCTGGGAGGATCATAGGGGTGTGACTTGGGGCCTGTGTCTGGTTCTGCTGTTCCTCTCTGGGCTCCTTCCCTGCTTTTGCTTCCTGGCTGCTATGAGTTGAGCAGCTGTCTTCACCCATATTCCCCAGCCCTGATGTTCTTTTTTCCCTTTGGAGCCAGTTGACTGTGGAATGAAACCTCTAAAACTATGAGACAAAATAAATTGTTCCTCCTACAGATTGCATGTGTCAGGTACTTTGTCCCAGTGATGGGAAAGTGACTAATACACATGTCAGATCAAAAAGGAGATTCACAAATATATATTCATAGATGTGGAGCTACACACTCATGCATTCTTTAAGGTGTTGAGATGATATATTTAAAAAATAATAAAAGCTAACAGAAAGTAAGAACCAAGATGCTTTGTCTTGAGAGTTTTGATCCAACAGTAAATCTGAACATTACTTTTGTCATGAGAACCAAGGCCTGCCAATGAAATGTTTAGTGGTGTAACAGAAGATGCACACACACACACACACACACACACACACCAAGAGTCTACTTCAGTTTCTTATTTGCTCAGGTAATAATTCCTGTTCCTGTTCTGGTTGCTTCTGTCTCTTAGAAATCCCTGGCCACTTTGATGCACATTGTATAAACCAATCCCCAATTGACAGACCATTCTGCCTCTGTACTTCCTGCTTGCTTATCTCATATAAGCCCAAAAACACCACCAGAGACCAGGGCCTGATATTCTGGGAATGATCCTGATCAGTGCCTGTCAACATACCATGCTCACCTCTTTGGTCACCAGTTGTGGCCCTTGCAGACAGAGCAAGGACCTCTCCAGGTCCTGACAGGAAGGTGTGCCCTCAAGATTTCTTGAGTCCCCTCAGAGTTCTGGAGGAGGATTCTTGACTCCCGACTCAAGAGGCTCACATCACCCTGCAAAGGGAGGAGGACACAATCTCTTTGTGTCTGCCTGTTTGTTTGCCTGCCTGCCTGATTCCAGTAAGACAACCAGGGGCACTCCTGTTAGTCAATCTGTCATTCCTGCTCAGTTTGAACAGAAGAGAAGCTTGATTAACTCTTGTTCGTTAAAGTCACCTTTGATGAAAAGTAGGCAGGTTGTCTAACCCCTAAGAGCCTAGTGTATCAATGTGTGAGTGAGGGGAACAGGCAATGTAAGTAATAGACTGCTCCATCTGTGCATTAAGACTGGGAAACAAACACTAGTAGCAGTGGCTGACAGGGCCCTCATCTGTGGGTTCATGGCAATTGACATATGGCATAACAGAAGCCCTCATCCTCCATAGCTAAGTCACAGCTAAGAGCCCAGGAGGTGCATGGCCAGGGAGGCATCTGAATGGTCTCTCTCTGAGGGCCACCAATCCTTTGTCTGTTGTGCCATCATTCAAAGGCACAGAAAACATATGTATACAGTCAGAGATGGGAATTAATTAGTCAAAACCTACAGCTCCTGAATGCAGAAAAAAGGACTTTTATGCAGTAAAAAATGAAACCAAATCACTCTGTGCATCTCAAAGTAAAAAATGAAAAAAAGGGACTCGTTCTTCCTGAGAATTCCACCTTGGTACTCTCATTGGTCACCACAGTTGTTGCCAACACTTACAGCTTCACTTCTCACTCCCAACTCTTCTACTTCCAGCCAATTGAACTGGTTCTAGCTAACCATTGCCTGAATTTGGCCACAGAGGCCCTCTCCCCAAGTCTTCTGTATCATGGCTATACCTATCCTGGTCAGACTGTATCATCTGATACCTACCCAAGATGACTGTCAGCAATTCCTTCAGAGTTCCACATTTTGACTGAGGAAAAATTGGACTATCAGCCCCGACAAATGGGCTGCCATGGCCTTTCCCAAAGGTGATCCCACCTAGAAACAACCCAGTGGAATGCTTCTCAAAAATATTAAAGGGTGATGCAAAAACTCCAACAATATGGCAAAAGTTATCAGATGACAACCATTTCATTGATCTGACAGGCTCAGACTAGGAGTCCAGGCTCCCTTCTTCAGTTGGGCTATGGGGAGGGGCAATTGTGACTCTTGCCTCTTGCCCCTTCTGCCAGGTACAAACTTACAGCCTAGGAGGACATCTCACCAAACATGAATTTCTGTATAAGCCAATTCCCAGATCGTTTCTGGGTAGAGACCTCCTCTTCAAGTTAGAAATCACCATTTCCATTGCACCATGCCACTCAGTCTCCCTCTTGTTTAACCCTACACTTTTGACTCTCATTGTTCCTTGAGAGGAAGATGACACCCACATTAGCCTGAGACAGATAACTGCAATCCTGAAATTCT
The DNA here is from genome assembly GCA_004363535.1 of Dasyprocta punctata. NCBI lineage: Eukaryota > Metazoa > Chordata > Mammalia > Rodentia > Dasyproctidae > Dasyprocta > Dasyprocta punctata. The sequence continues at coordinate 17,233 of RJWM01036628.1, forward strand.
GGAAATTCTCCTTCCAGAGGAATGAGCCAAGACTCACCTCTGGGTCTGGCAATCAAGCATGCTTCAGCCACACGTTGGCCACCAACCTCCAGATGCCACCTGGTTTACATGTTCAGATTTGAAAGATGCCTTCTTCTGCTTACAAGTTGTTCTGAAAAGCCCTTCAACTCAGGTAATTCTGAGACAAAAGGCCAGCTCACTTGGATTCAGTTGCCACAAGGAGTTAATAACTCTCCCACTATTTTCAGGGAGATTTGATCAAGTCACCAGCACCTTTTCTTTGAGGTGTTTCTGTCCCTTGTAGCTCCCTCATGGTCCCCCAAGCAAACAGTATAGGCTCTCACACCTCTCCTGCCTGTAAAGGCAGTTCAAGATCTCTGAGCTGCCAATGATGCCATGATTTTCCTCCATATATGCTGCATCAGTCTTCTGCCACCCACAGCCAGCAAGTATCTTAAAAAAAAACTACTAATCACCCTAAAAGAGAACTATATACCAGTCAACATTGTCAGATACAAACATGTTTTACAAAAATGAGGCAAATTAAAAACACACTCAAGCTGACTGAATCTTATAGCAGAGCCTAACTAAGGAAATGTGGAGATACACGGAGTTGAGGCAGAAAACAAACGATCACAAAGGATCATCTTGCAAGATAAAAAGGCATGAAGAACAAACAAGGGACACAAATAGAGACAAAGCTAAATGAATGTTGACATAAATCAATAACAAGAAAATTTTATGAGGTTTAAAGTGAAATTAAAAATAAAATGTACAACGAGAAATAAAGGTAAA
>RJWM01036629.1:0-18028 GCA_004363535.1 Dasyprocta punctata
CGGACCACTCTGCAGACTCGGTCACCGAGCTACGTTGCACCCAGCATACATTCCTGGGCTCTCTGTGCATAATTCTTCCCCGTTCTGGGGAGAATTCTAAGGTTTAATGAGGTTCTTCTAGCCCAGTTCCAGTCACGTGAGGGAGACGTGCTAATTCTAGCCGTTCTTTACTCCGGCCACACGGAGGCGCTCAACCTGAGTGGCTGCGGTGGAGGCGGCAGGGAGCCGCTCTTGTCCTCGGGACAGACTCGGTGCCCAGCGCGGCGCGCCCCGACCCGGAAGCGCGGGCGTCACGTGACACAGCGTGGCCCGCTACCTAGGAAACGCAGAACGCGTGCTTCCGCCGGAGCTGGGGCGCCCGGGCGCTGACCGCGGGGCAGAGGCCAGGCTGGGGACAGGATGCTGTGCGCCCGAAGGCTGGGCGGCCTGAGAGCTGGCGTCGCTGCTCTGCGGCCGGGGCTCGCGGGCCGAGGTAGCTGCGGAGCTGCGGTCCGAGTCCGCAGGGTCAGCACCAGCTGGTCCCCGGTGGGCGCCGCCTTCAACGTTAGGCCCCAGGGCCGCCTCCTGGATGCGTTCGGCGAGCGCCAGGTGAGCTTCGCGGAGGGGCTTCCCGGGGCCCGCGCGACCGGCACCCACACGGAGTGCCTGGCGGGGCGGCCCTTAGTGGCTCCTCACTACGGTGTGAAATCCCGGAGCTGCCTCTGCCGGAGCCGCTCCCTGCACGTGAATTTATTTCTTTTCTTTTCTTTTTTCTATTTTTTTTCTTTTCTTTTTTTTTTTTTTTTTGATACCGGGGACTGAACTCACAACCTCGTGCTTAGGCTACTGAGCTAAATCTCCAGTTCTATTTTTTGAGATAGGGTCTCGCTATACAGTTCAGGCTGGCCTTGAACTCACTTTGTAGCTCAGGCTGGGCTCAAACTCACAACGATCCTCCTGCCTCAGCCTCCCGAGCGCTGGGATTAAAGGCGTGCGCCACCACGCCCGGCTCTTCACGTGAATTTAAATATAAAAGTTGGCGGCGGCGGCGGCGGCGGCGGCGGCGGATCCAGCCCAGTGGTCCTGCCCTTTTCGCTCCCCTGCTAAAGTTTATTTTTCCTACGACCCTTCTCTTGTTCGTGAGAGGTCTCGCCGGACGCGTTCTCGTCCGGCATCAAGTCGTCTTTGTGCAGGGACACAATTTTCTTGGTACTGTAATAGTAATTCCATTGATGCCCGCAGTGCATCACCAGTGAACGTATTATTTCAAAATCAGCTAATATATTTCAAAACTTGCTTATTTTAGAACACTACACTCTGTTGAAATGAGTCAGATTTTCTGTAGTGAATAGAGTCGGCGATGATTTCTTGCCCTAGGAGGTCACTAGGATGAGTTGTTTATCCCTGTCCCCATCTGGCCTGCCCTGGTGCCTAACATTCATCAGGGAAAGGTAACCGCTGAGTAAGCGGATGACTGAAAGGAGAGAGGGAGGCAAACTTGAAAAGGATTTGACTGATGTCTTTTTTTTACTTTCCTTTTGTAGATTTTGTCCATTCTGGGTTGAGGGATACATTTATTTTAAAAATTTCTTCATCATAGTGTTGCTTGCCTTATGACGAATCTTACAAAGGATATGGTTGCAGTGAACTTAGTGGTCTTTCTTCATCACCGTCATTAACTTTGTCGCTCACTTGGGATGAAATTTTAACATTCTTTCTGGTTAAAATTTTCTACACCAATTCCTATAAGGATGTGTGATGTTTGATTAACCCAGTGTGCAGGGGACCATTGTATCTGAATAACAGAAGGGCAAGGAGGGTGGGCTTAGTTTTGAGTGGGTGAATAAAACTAAGTTTAGCTTTATTTTTCTTTTGTGCTTCGTGATTTTAGGTACTGATAACACATTTTCAAATTTGTGAATTGATTTTTGCCTCAGGAAAAAACAGTTTAAGTAGTTTTTATTAGCATTACCTTGACTGGCAATCCAAGACTTAGAATTCTCAAGAGCAATATGGAAAGGTTGTCCGGAAAGTGGAAGGGAGTGTCTTCTGGAAAGAAATGAAGTCCATTTCAAGAATTAAATTTATTAGGTCCTGATTCTACTATGCCCCAATTATCTTTTTCATTCATTTTCCTCAACGTAACATCTTTAAATTTATTTATTATTGTGACTCTGGGAATTGAACTGGGAGCTTTGTGCATGCTAGGCAGCCTCCTACCATTGAGCTACATCTGGAACTTTCCCACTTTCATATTTTTGAAGAGAAATAGCATCATGTCATGTATCCCGTCAAGAAACCGTGCACCTTGTCAGGCCTGGAAATTTTACCCGTTGGTGGTAGAAGCCCCAAGTGAAGCCTTCATCCATTCGTGTCACTGAGTTCCCGTGTCAGCCGTTCCTGCGGCTGGGTAGCTGCAGATTGGCAGAGGATACCAGCAGCTTACTGTCGCAGGCCTGTTGAGTCACCCGGGAGGCCTGCTGTACCGAGGCTGCCCTGGCAAACTGCTGCTCAGAGCCTGCTGGAGGACTGGCCGTGGGTCAGGTGTTGGGTGTGGGGCTGGAGCGCTGTTTTAGAGCTGGCAGCCGGGCGGCCCAGGCGGAGGCGAAGGACCCGAAGCCGCCACTGATTCGGTTGAGAATCTAAGTGATGGGAACACTTGGTGCAGAAGAAGCAAGCTGCTTACCTCCTGTGTTAGAACCCTTTCTTCTCAACAGAAGGACAGCATGGCCCACTGGGTGTCATTCATTAACCCAACAAACGAGCTTGAGTGCCTTTGGATAAATTCATGTTTACAAATATTATTAAATGCTATTATAATAAAAAAAAAAGTGGAGGGCAGGCACCTGCCAATAGGAGAACGCCCTCTTAAGACAGAAGACATCAATGTGGACCTACTGCAGTAAGAAGTATGGACAAATGTGGGCCTTCGAGTACAGAGCGGGTGTGAGTTCTGGTTTCCCAACATTAGTGGGCTCAATGTGTTTTTGCTAACCTCTTAAAGCATGTTTCCACGTCAAGATGACGAGTGATACTTCCTGCTCCAGGACCATGTGATTTAAATGAGAGGACCCACATGAGGTACACAGCATACTTCATGGTATGCAGTACATGTGTACTAAATGTTTGATTTTTTTTTTCTCCTGCCTTCCTGAGGTCTCTAACAAATATGACTGAACTGATACAAGAGGATGGTCATTCTCATTAGTGATTTTTGTCTTACTGAAATCCTTTTGGGAAATATAAAATTCTTGACAGTATTGGTCTATGACACGGCTTAGTATATTCATTAAATTTTTCTAGAGATCTGTATGCTTGATAATAACCTCCTATTTCATAGTTGTAGTAGACTGATGGGCATTAAGTACTGAGACTTTGATTTATGCTAGTGTAGTCCTGAGTGTGTGGTATTGGGTAGTGATATAGTGAATCGGTGCTGTGAAATGTGCAGTCATCTTCAGTGTACCTGCTGAAAATTGAGATCTAGGAGGAAGGATAACTTGGCGCAGGTTACTACCTGGCTTTTAATGAGTGTCACTTCTATTAAGTGCTTTCTGTGAATCAGGCACTATTACGATTATTTTTTGCATGTATTATTTCATTTAATCCTCCCAATCACTCCATGAGATAGGCTTATAGTAGTGATAGAGCTGGATTTTGCATCCATAACATTCTTTTTTTTTAATCATTAAAAATTGAAGAAAAATTAAGACTGTAAAACATCTATAGTCTAATCTGTGTGGCGTGATACAGGTACAGAAAAGAGATATCCATGATCATACCAATGAAACAAAGATGTCCTTTGTAAAAAAAAGAACCTTTAGTAAATGTAGAAGTCATCCCTTTGGTTATGATGGCATATTTTATTGGTTTTAGGGTCTCTTTGGTGTCCCTGAGCTCAGTGCCCCAGAAGGATTTCATGTTGCACAAGAGGCGGCCCTGAGGAGGACGGAGGTGCTGGTGGAGCAGGCGTGCTCCACCCCCGCGGGGCCGGAGACCGTGCGCATCTTCGATGAGCTCTCAGACACCCTGTGCAGAGTGGCCGACTTGGTAAGAGGCTTTGTCTGTGGACGCTGTCTCTCTTTCAAGCAATTTGCATATTAAACAACACTTCTCCTTTATTTAGAGCTAACACTACGTTGTAAAATGTCTGAAGTCATCAGGAGCTGTGGTGGGGCCACCGGGAATGGGGTCGAGGCGCTGGGCGTGGTGGTGGACACTGCCATCCCAGTGCTTGGCGCCCAGCTGGGTAACAGAGGGGCATTAGGGAGACTGTGTCCCAAAACAAAAGGCCTGGGGATATAACTCAGTGGGGAGGCCCTGGGTTCAGCCCCCAGCACTGTGGGGCGGGGTGGGGAGAGGTGGAGCAAGTACAGGGAGAAAGGATATTTGGAACTTGTGCTTTACTATGTACACATGATACAATGTACATGTACTGTGTAACAGAAGAACAGTTGCTAACACTAAGATTTTTTTGTTTGAGGAAAGATCCTTTGTTCGTGAAAGCTTCTGTCAAAGTTCTAATAGAACTTGCATGTACATTTGTAATAAAATTTCTCTTTTTCATGAAATGAATGAAAACCAGTGTCTATAAACCTTTTCAGGAATGGCTTTTTTGAAAGTACCAAACTGGTCATATTAAATACCTTTATCGCGCTTTGAGGTTGAAATAGAAGTATACCTAGCGGTCTCCTTCAACTCGGAAACCACTGTTGAGAAGTCATGGTTTTCCATCTGCCCGGAAGGGCCAGACCTCTGTGACTCGCCTCGGCGAAGGCCTTTGGTGTGCACAGGCTAAAGTCGCGGTCATCCAGGATCCCGGCGTGTAGGTGGTGTTGAACGATTATGGTTTTTGTCTTCTCGAGCACCTGCCGCGTGCCAGACCCTGTTCTAGGCACAAGGTGTGTGGTTGAGCATGGGGCTTTGGTGCAGTGTCCACTGGTTTTCAGATCCTCTAACGTGGGGCCCGGTGAGAGGTCCGTCTGGATTTTAATGATTCAGTTCTCTCAGCAGATTTCCCTGTCCTTGCCGTGGCTCTGTCAGCCTGGCCGCCGCTGGTCTGTCCTGTCCCTGTCCTGTTGCCTTTTTCAGAACGTCACATCAGTGGGACCCGTGGGAGACTGACGTCATCCGTCAGCCTGATACCTCCGCGCCTTTGCTCGTTTCCTCTGTCCGCACATTGTCTTTCCCTGTAACAGAAAGTGTCCTTGCTTCAAGGTTTCCCCGCAGGAGTAAAGTCGAGGCCTGGCAGTCGGGTCTCAGCGGGGCCGAGTCTGTGGGCCAGCGCTGGCCTGGCCGGGGCGGAGCAGTGGACACACACTACTGGCCGGGGGCTCTGCGCCTGAAGTCAGAAAAGGAAAGTGTATGTGACTGCAGTTTCCTTAGGTATTTCCTGATGTGCAGAGACTGACCACGGCCCTCAGAATCGTTTTTGTTGTCGTTGTTGTCTTAGCCTCTCTTCTAAGTAAGTAATATTCTAGAGTGTTTCTCTGCATTTTGCTTTTGCTCTTCATGAAGCAATTTTAAATTCTCTATGCTATGTCTTGTCCTATTTTTCAAGTTCTTTTGTTTTAAATATTTGTGGTGTATAATAGTATCTCATTTTGAAAACTTTTTAAGCTTGGTGTGGTGGCACATGCCTGTAATCCCAGCACTCTAGGAGGCCAAGACAGGAAGATCAAATATTCAAGCTCAGCCTGGGCAATTTATTGACTTAGCAAGACCCTGTCTCAATATTCGTTATTGAGCGGGAACAATTAATACTCATATGATTGGATCAATCTTGCATGTCTATATCTGTTAATGTAAGAAACCATTTTAAAGATAACGATGCGCAAATTGCAACCATTGTCAAGCTTCTATCTTCCGGCTTTGTAAACCTGCAAAGTTGTGTATTTACGCTAGTTGTTTGCTTGTCTCCTTTGCTTGTTGTTTTTACTATATATGTCGTTTTTTTTGTTGTTGTTGTTGTAGTTTTTGTTTGTTTTGTTTTTCTTCGCTCAAATAAAATTAAAAAAAAAGAAGACCCTGTCTCAAAATAAAAAAATTTAAAAAAGGAAGGCAGGGGCCTGGTGGTCTAGCTCAGTGCGAAGGCCTTGGGTTCAGTGTCTGGTATCACAAAAGCCAAAACACAACAAAAATGTATTTTAAAAAATTAGCTATAGTGTAACTTACATGTACAATTCTCTGGGTAAAATAAGTGAAAGAACTTCTTTTCTTTCTGGATTCTTAAGCTATTACCTGCCTGTATGCTCAGTACCATTGTAAGGCAACGTCAAGTGTTCCATAAACTATTTCTTAGCAACTACAGTTGTCATTTTGTTTTCTTTTTCTTTTTTAATACAGTTTTTATGTAACACAGTTGTTTTTCTTCATCACTTTTAAGATGTGTACTAGTGTTTGGTTCTTAACATTGTAACTTATGCAACATGTAAATTCATAATTTATAAAATACTGCATGTTGTAAATTTTACAAAACTCATTTTTCAGATGCATCAGCACTAGTATCTTACTGTTACAACAAATATATCAAATTTTAAATGTTTTTACATTAAAAGTTATTTGATAATTAGGAAATTTTACCTCGTGGTGGTTTTAGTTTATGTTGTAATGTAGTTACATTATCTTCTTGGCGAATAAAGAAAATGTGTAGTATTTTCATACTTTCCTTTTATTTTCTAGCTCATTGGCAGTTTTCTTTTGCAATGTATACTAGTTAACACAAAAGCCAAAATCTAGTTTATATGACTTCATTTTCTTTCTTTCTTTCATTCTTTTTTTTTTTTTTTTTTTTTTTTTTTTTTTTTTTTTTTTTTTTTTTTTTTTTTTTTTTTTTTTTTTTTTTTTTTGGTGCCAGGGATCGAACTCACAACTTCGCCCCTGCCAGGCAAGCACTTACGCCCCTGACCTAAATCACTGGCCCTATTTTTTGAGACAGGGTCTCACTATTTTTTTTTTTTTTTAAGAATTTTAAATTTAATTCTGGTAGTTAGTGTAATGGCATCAGTAGTGATTGTGAACACTGTTAGATGGGGACTGGACTTCATGTTTTACTAAATAGGCTGCAAAGAGAATGTGCCTTTGTTGTCTCTTCAAAGACTAGAACGTAGTTAGGTTGGTTTTGAAATAAGCTCTGTCAGCTGTAGTGTGCCAGTTTTTAAAAAGTGCCCTGAGTTCTTCTCTGGGGCCTGGTTAACATGAGAACCAGACTGCAAGCAGTTTGGAGTCACAGAGCTTTAGATTTTTTTTTGTGCCTGTGTGTGCAGTGCTGGGGATTGAGCCTGGGGCCTTTACACTGAGCTGCATCCTCAGCCCCCTATTTTTTATCTTGGAAACAAGGTCTTGTAAGTCACTAAGTTGCCCAGGCGAGGTTTGAATCAGTGATCGTCCTGCCTCAGCCTTCCAGAGTTGAGTTACAGGTGTGTGCCGTCATACAAGTTTTAGAGTATTTGAGTGCAGGGTCTTCTTTTCAACTACAAGGTTAGGAAGGTTTGCCTCATTCATTTGAAGGAGCGTTTTCTAAGTGAAGTTCAGGTCTTCCTCGGGATGAGACGTGGTTCCGAGGATAACAGACTTAAAAATGAGTGGGAAGAAGTTGCCTCGCCTTCCTGGTTGAGGAAGCGTTTGGCCGCGGGAAAGCGAAGGCCGAGCTCGGCGGCCCGTTGTTAAACGCGGATTTCCAGTCTCCAGATCTCGGCAGCAGGCGCTCCATCACTCCCTTGTGGTTCTGTCTTCCTCTCCTTAGGCCGATTTTGTGAAAATCGCGCACCCGGAGCGGGCGTTCCGAGAGGCTGCCGAGGACGCCTGCAGGAGCATCGGCACCATGGTGGAGAGGTGCGTTTGCCCCTGCGTCCCGGGGGGCGGCGGCCTGTGTGACCCCAGGGAGGGCTCGGGTGCCGTCCTCTCCTCTCCTCCCATCGCCTCGGCTCTGCGCGCCTCTCGGGGTGCCGTGAGGGCCAGCCCAGGGAGGCGTGACGCCCTGGGGTGACCCAGGCTGTGTGCTGTCGGAGTCGGGGTTCACACGCAGCTGAACCGCTACGCGCCACGGCTGTCCCGCCCCCGCCCCAGGAGCTGAAATGACGTGTGCACCCCGCAGTGTCCCCACGGCTCTGCCGAGTCGGAATTGGGGGACCCAGGAGGGTGTCAGACTCTGGGAGGCTGAGACAGACTGCAGGCAGAGGTTCTGGTGACGTGAAATGTTTGAAAGCGGTTTTGGGGTACACTGGTCCGTGTCTACGTCATTTAGGAGAGCACCAAAGTGCTCGTTAAAGAACCGCGGACAGTGCCCTGTTCCGGAGCACGCAGGAGGCAGCACCAGGCTGGGGGCACCTGAGGCTGGGGAGAGCCCTGGGGCTGCCCGGCGTGGGCCCCCGAGGAGAGATCGGGACTAGGGAACGTGAGAGACTGTCCCCCAAGCCGGAGGCTGGCAGGGGAAGAGGGCGGCTTCTCCAGCTAGGCGGGGCTTTCTGGGAGACTGACATCTCAGGACGAGCCGCTGGTGCTTTCATTGACAGCATTACTCGCTTAGGCACGATGGGAGTGACCTTCTTACAGCCCCTGAAAACCAGTTTGCTCAAGGGAGAAAGCTGGTCCCTGCTGTGTCTAGCACTAGACAAGCTGACCAGGTTACAGCAGGGGAGGGCTGGGAGAACCACCACTGCCTTGGGGGGGACCTGAGAAAGGAATCAGCGCGGCCAGGGCCCCCCGGGGCGCGGGGGGGGGGGGCGCGTGAAAGCTGCGTCCCCTGGGGCTCTCTGCAGCCTGGCCTAAGGGTGCCCTCGGTGTGAGTGGGATTGTTACCACGTATCTGTGGTACAAATCAGCGTCCTCTGCGTGACTCCTGCTTAGTGGGAGGAGACGGTCACTGTTGGTGAAGCGGTGTCGCGTGTCTGCCTGTGATCTCCCCCTCAGCTGAAGTCAGGTCTTTAAGGAACCTTCCTAGCCTAAGTGGTAATTTCCTCCTCCAGTTTCATTGTGTTGTAATAACTTCTTCAGTCAGTATTTGAAAAGTCAGGATTATTTCAGCTGATGTGTGGCGTTGATTTATTTTCTGGTAGTAGAGGAAAAGCATTAAATTTGGTGTAGTTTATAATGAATGGCCAACACAGACTTTATTTTAGGAGCTTCTAACACAAAACACAGTGTCAGATCTGTGCTTAAACTTCTCAAGGTGACGCAGGACAGGTCACCCCGAGCTCCTGTTCTCCAGACAGTGAGTGGCCCTGGGGGGACTCACTGTTTCTCCCGACTCCTCGTAGCAGTGCTTGGAGTCGGTGACGAGAAGGTGCGCTCGGCCCTTTCTGCCGGGTGTCTTCGTGACGGTGGCAGGCTCACTTCCCTCTGCGCGAAGCCCCAGGAGAATGAAGGTTTACATATTAAAACAATGGCTCTTGTGTTGGGAATTAGCTGAGGAACCGGGCCATCCTTGAGCCCCGAGTAGGGATTGGATGGATTTTCATTACTGTGCCTCCCGAGGAGCCACCAGGCAGAGGCCGCTGTGGCTCGGGCTGGAACCCCTGCTCCCGCAGCCTTGGCTGGGGCAGCCAGCTGGGTGGGCGGCGGCTCTTTGGGCTGAGGGGTGTACACCGTGCACGCATGATCCTGTTTTGTCCTCACAGCACCCTGAGGTCCAAACACGTTGCCCACAGTCGCCAGGCTGCAGCGGGGCTGTCCTTGCGTCTGTGTGTGGCTCTGGAGCCTGTGTCCTGGGGGCTCCCCCGGGTCACCACTCTCACCCCGATGGGCACAGGGAGCCCAGGGCCTGGAGCCGGTTTCAGGACGGGGAGAGCTTTGTGCTGTGCAGCCTGCCTCGCACCCGCACTATTTCAGGGTCTCTGCCAGTGTTTGCCAGAGGGCACTGGTTGGCCACCAGGTCCCCGTCTCTGCACTGTGCGCCCCTCCTTCCTGTAACGACCCCAGCATTTAGCCTCTGGGCACGTGCATGCTGCAGTCTGATACCATTTGTTAGATGTCAATCAAAAATGATGCATTAGAAAGTAAGTTTTTTTCATTTGTAACTTTTCTAGGTTGAACACGAATGTGGAATTATACCAAAGTTTGCAGAAATTGTTAGCTGATAAAAAGCTTGTGGATTCCCTTGATGCTGAAACCAGGTACTGCCTGCTTCCTTAGCATTCACTGGGACTGGCCGCTCTCTGGGGGCCGCTGGAGCTCCCCAGGGCCACCGCGCCTGCCGCCTGGGGTCTGATGGTACTTCCCCCACTCCGAACCTCTGCCTCTTCCCTGAGACCTCACTCACATGTCATCTCCTCCTCGCCCCAGGCTGGGCTCCTTCTCTTCCTTTAGCTTTTTTCTTCATAGCTCTAATCAGCTTGCTAATTTGTGTTCATCTTTCTACCTCACGGCCGGTGATTACACTTAGCCTAATGCTTAAGACTGTAGTCAGTACCATCAGCAGGTATAAGCAAATTGATGTATTTATTGGCTGAGTATCAAGGTGCTTGAAATGATTTGCTTTGGTTCATTAGACTCTGTTGATTAATCTGATTTGAAAGGCCTAATTTCTAAGTCATTACATACCGGTAGGAATGTTTAATGTCTGGTCTTGGATAGCTTTATGTCTTTGCTCAAATTTACTTATAAAACACTTGTCATTTATTAGCTCATGATATTTATGTCTTAACTAGATTTTTTTCTTACCTGTTCATCCCTGCTTATCTGCTTTTATGAAACACTTCCTTTAACTACTTAGTTCTCCATTTCTGTCTTCATGTGTGGCTTGTTGATCCCACCTGAAGCCCCTTCCGCTGTTGGGCCTTACCTTCATCCCACTGGCAGGTATGCAGTCACCTGGTCTTGTTTCAGTGCATCCGTCTGGCAGGCGTGTGATTACCTGGTCTGATTCGGTTCATCCATCCTAGTGCTCAGGACACTAGGAAAGCTAGTGTGGTCATCAGATAGTTGGTTTCATTATAATTTAAGGCTTGAGCACGATACTACCTTCATGAGCAAAGCGAGTAAAACAGGCTGGTCCTCTGCCTGCTTTGCAGCAAGGGTCAAGGGCCCCCTCAATGTCTGTGAGACACCACCCAGCACCCTGCACCCTCACAGGGCCTGCCAGAATCTCCCCACGTCAGTCCTGGGAGCACCTGCTTTTCTGCTGGGTGTCTTAAGGTGACACAAGCCTCCACCTGATGTCTGGAGTTAGCCCACAGTCACCAGAATATTCATCAGGTACCCAGCTTTGGCCCCTAGCCAGCAGGAATCCACACCAGGAGCCTCAGAATCCAGTGCTCCACACCTTTGCTGGGCTGGTGTGACGGCCTTCACAGTTCCCACCAACAGTGGTGCCCACTGAGGAGAAATCTACACACAAGCCTACAGGCCATGAAGAGGGGCAAAGACGAATGTGACATACAAGGTTAAAGACTGCGGATACTGCAAGAAAACACTGGAAATACGTGACATTATAATCTACATTGAAGACCCAAGAAACACCACCAAAAAGCTCCTTAATATCCTGCCTCAGCAACTCAGCAGGATATAAGATCTGCATACAAAAATCATTAGCACTTGTGTACAACAGTAATAAATGGAATGGGAAGGAAATTATGAAAACAGTACCATTCACAGTAGCCTCAAAAAAATAAAATGCCTAGGAATTAACCTAACCAAGTAAGTGAAGGACCTCAAAACTGCACTACTCTGAAAAAGGAGGTTGAATAGGACATCAGAAAATGGAAAGACGTCTTCTGCTTCTGGAGAGAAAGAACCAACATTGTCACAATGCCTTAGTTTTCTCACTGCTGAGACAAAAATACCTGACACCCAAAGTTAAAGGAGGAAAGGTTTATTTAGCTGATAGTTTGTAGAGGTTTCAGTCCATAGACAGCTGACTCCAGGGGAGGGTGGCATGGCAGAGGGGCATCACAGAGGAGAAAAAGCGTTCATGACGGGCAGAAGGCAGCGAAACAGTAAAGTTGCAAGTGACAAGCAACACCAGCTCTCTTTCCTTTATGTTCTCTCCAGGCTACCTGCCTGTGGGGTGGGTGACACGCACACCCAGTGTTGGGCACCCATAACCCTAGCATTGCACCATGAATCAATTTCAGCACCACATCCTTAATCCCAGCATCACACACTCTAGATCCGGCCACCTCCAAAAAGCCTTCCCTGTGACGACATGAGGCTCTGGGAGGACGTCTAGACATAAACCATAACACTGGGCGTACTCCCAAAACTGCTACACAGATTCAGTGTAGTCCCAGTCAAACTACCAACAGCATCCTTTATAGAACAGTCCTAATCTTGGTATGGAACCAGAAGAGACCCAGAATAGCAAAAGCAGTATTGGGTGACAGGAACAAAGCAGGAGGCGGAGCGCTACCTGACTTCAGGCTGAACTGTAGCACAATAGTGATAATGGCATAGTACTGGAACAAAAGCATATGCGGGACTACAGGATTCAGAAGCTTCCTCAGACACATTCAGCTAGTTTATCTTTGGCAAAGGGTCCAAAAGCATATGTTGGAGGAGAGATAGTCAACAAGTGTACTTGGAAAACTGGTTATCTGTTTGTAGAAGTTTGAAACCATACCCTTATCTCTCACCATTTACTAAATTACAATAAAAATGGATAAAAGATCTAAACATTAAAACAGAAGCATTAAACTTATTGGAAGATAAAATTGGTAAAACTTTTCATGTAGGTGGAGGAAATTATTTTTTAAACAAAACCTCAATTGCAAGAAATAGCAAAAAATTTAAAAATGAGATTATTTTAGACTAAAAAGCTCCTGTACAGCAAAAGAACCAATTAATAGAATGAAGAGAGCCAACAGAATGGGAAAATTCTTTTTGCCAGCTATTCCTCAGATAGAGGACTAATTTCTAGAATATACAATATAAAGAATTCAAAGAAATTTGACCACCTAAAATTAAAGACCCAATCAAGAAATAGGCAAGTGAAATGAACAGACACTTCACAGAGGAGGAAGTACAGATGGTCACCAAATATATGAAAAAATGATCAGTGTCTTAGGCCTTTAGAAAAATGCAAATTAAAATGATGCTGAGATTCTTTCTCTTTCCAGAAGGAATGGCAGTTATCAAAAAATAACTAGTGCTGGTGTGACTAATGAAAACAGAGCCCTTCTACATTACGATGGGAATGCAAGTTAGTGCAACCATTGTGGAAATCAGTATGGAGATTTCTGAAAGAACTGAAATTAGAGATTCCATGTGACCCAGCGGTCTCCCTGCTAGGTGTCTTCCCCAAAGAGCGTAAGGCATACTACAATGATACGTGCATACCAATGTTTATAGCAGCACAGTTCGTAACACCTAAATCCTGGAAGCAGCCCGTATACCCATCAGCAGATGATTGGATAAAGAAATTGTGGAATCTGTAGTACTCAACTATAAAGAAGGACAAATTTGAGACATTTGTAGGAAAATGAATGGATGCACTTAGAAAATACCATGTTGAGTGAAATAAATCATACACACAAGCTTGAATACCATGTGTGTCTCATTTGAGTAAGGCAAAGTGCAAACTAAGGGAGAAATACAGGAAGGAGAGGAGGAGGCAGGTGGGGGTGGATCTCTTGCAGATCACCAGAGATCCCGGGCTGTCGTAAAGGTGAGGGGTGGGGGCAGTGTGTGGTGTGGGGAAATGGGTAAAGATGTGCCAGGTACAAGGTCCTGATAACCTCAGTGAACGTGGACATTGTGTGCCGTAAACATGAGCTAAGGTGAATAATACCAGTAAGAATGAAAAGGGAGAGGGGAATTAGAGGATGATGGAGAGAGGAAAAGGAAGATTTAAAAAAAAAAAAAGCTGTATCATGTACATGTAGCAGCTCCCCAAGGTGATTGTAAAATGCATGCACTGCAAACATGTGCTAACAAAATATTAAAAGTAGGATCATTAATGTTCCAGTTGGCATTTCCGTGTTTAACATATAAAACTTGCAGTGGGCTAACATGATTTAGACACAAAGGACTTGTACCAGCAGGATACATTCCACCATTGTCGATGCTGCTAAGAAGGCTCATCGGGACTTTTGAATAACAGATAAATGCAAAGGGCATCAGAAGACAGGTGAATATCAATAGTCTAGAAAGAGGAAAGCTTTAGGTGGGGGAGAACTTTGGAGTTAGAAGTAGCGACTGAAATCTCGTGGCACTCACACATGAGGAGTGTTGGGTGGCCCCAGAAGAACTTGAGTCTTAGAGCCTTGCCACTGGAATAGCCTGAGACAGGGTTAACACAGAGAACTACAGATCTAGCAGTCCCTTGTGGTAAGTTAGTGGACAGAAGAAATTATTTGAATGAACTCATTCTGTTTAGATTCTTCCCTTAAAGTACTAGTTCTGATGAGATACACAGACGTTTTCTCAGTCCATAAGACTGGAAATCTGACATGTCAATATTTGTTCCCCACTTGTGGAGGTTCACTTTTTAGAGTTTCTGAGAAGCTCAACCATAAAGAAAGCTGTTTTAACTGTGGTTTTCCAAAATTATATATTCCCCATGCAATAACAGCACACTCTCCAGGCAATGTGATAGAGGGAAAGCTCTAGTCACAAAAGCAACAGAAAGTGTACGGTGCCTTGGAATAAACTCTGGAAGGCGAAGAGTGCACACGTACCCACACGTGCATGTGTGCACACACCCTAGGAAGTGCGGAAAGTGACAGAGGAACCGCTGGGCTGTTAAGAATGAAGGGAGCTCAGTAGTGCTCTCTAGTGGCCAGTATCTTTACTGCTGTCCAATGTGTTTCTAAAAATGATTTTTTTTTTGTTGCTACTTCAAATGATTTTGAAATTATGAGGAACAAATATGCTAGAATATGTGGAAAAAATCTAGTAGAGTAACCCAAAGGAATTTGTACCAAATAATAAAACATACTATAAAAGTACTTTATTTAGAAAGCATCATGCTTAGGCCAAAATAGTTAATCTGTGAAAGAATGAAGGAATTTTAGCTAGACTTAGGTCTGCGTTAGCTTGTATTTAATATGTGATAGAAATATCATTTCATGTTAGGGGGAGAGTTCCTGTTCAGTAAGTAACGTTAGGCTAGTCAATGAGTGGTTTTTTGTTTGTTTGTTTTTTAGAGTAAATATTTAAAAAATAAATTGTAAAAGCATTGATAACCTTGGGATGTAGAATCTTTCTTGGCATGATACCGAAAAGAAGAGATTGGTTGGTCTGATTACCTAATAACACCAGATCATTATCCATAAATGAGACAGTTGTCATTTACATGACAAAGGGTTAATCTCTTATTTTGTTAAGAGTTTTCACAAATTAATTACTTGGAGAAAAAAAGAGAATGAACCCTTTATAGAAAAATGAGCACAGAATTCTTTTTGTGAATTCTTAGTTCACAAAATAAGGAATAAACAACAGATTCCCACTAAACTCACAGGTAAGTTTCAAGTGGGCCTAGGATTAGACTGCCAGGGTTGGCATTGGCTCTGGGGCTTTCTGTCTTATCCTTTGTAAAAATGAATGAAAAAGCCTTTCATAGGATTACAAAGAGGTTTAAGTGAAATAATTCATGTAAAGTGCTTTGCTCAGTACTTGGCAAAGTGGGACCTATCACTGCTAAAGGGCAGAATAAAGCAAAGAGCCTATCAGTCAACAGATTTAAAACAGAAAAAAAAAGTGATGTTGGTGGTTTGGGATACAGTGTCTTGTCTAGGTTAAATTGATGTCTTCAGGGAGAGCGGTTTGATAATTTAATATCAGTGTGTATACTTTTCGATCACTTTAAATTTTTGGAATTTATCCTGAGGGAAGCAAATAAGAATGGAGGTTTCCATGGGTTTTTGTTATTTTAAATATCGTTGTTTTAAATCGTAGTGTGGTGTTATGGGAGTGGGAAAAAGAGAAACATTTGTGTTCATGTTGCAGAATGCAATACAACAACAAAGTCATGTTTTTGAAGGATATTTAAAGATAGAAAGACCTATTCAGTGTTTATGTTACAATTTTATAAGAAAAAACCAAATATTAAAGAATATATAATTAACTCCCAATTTTTAAATAAATAATATAACATATTGAAAGTAGATGGGAAGGGAGTACCAGAATTTTCATGGTAGTTATTTTTGGCGCGATTTGTCATTTTTTTCAAGCATTTGTGTAGTAAAGGGTGTTACAATAAACCTTTATTGCGGCGTATAGTGAACTTATATGGTAAAGTTCCATCCCAAGCTTACCAGCCCCTGCTAGGTTTCTTTTATTGAGACAAGTGGAAAATACTTTCACGTAAGAAGAGAGGGCTGCTTTGGGACCTGTTGTGTAGAAAGGCAGAAGTGAGGAGAGGGTCATGGGGCTGGTTTGGGGTGTGAGCGATGCATTTCATACTATGTAAGAAAGAATATGGATAGTTACATTATTCATGTGGCCTCTGAATTTTCAGAATTTCAGAAGAACTTCTAATTCTGTTTGTTCAGGATGTCTGACATAATAATCAAAATATAAATATATTGATTTTGAAAAGTTGGAGCCAGAAGAGTACATCAAATATCTGCCTACCTCCAGATAAAAAGCAGTTAAAAATGCATTGTTACTGGAAAAGGTGTTACCCTTGAAATTGGTTCCAAGAACGAAGCAGGATAAAGAAGAAAGAAAGCTGTCTCCTTAGCCAAGAAATTGAGCTTCCAGCACAGCATCAAAGGATTGAGTATTTGAAGGAGCTGCTGCTGGTTGGAAGAATAACTAAAAATCTCATGCAAGAGGCCTTTGAAAAATCATCCAAGTAGAAACGTTTTATGTTTTTAATTATTGGGATTTGGATGGAGTTGAAATAAGTAATTACGGCGATGGTGTGGCACAGGTCTGTTCTCTGTGAGTAAGGGAATGAGCTCCCACTTGACTAGCTCTTGTACTTGTCCGTTGGCTGTTTTGCTTGCCTTCTGAGAGAGTGAGCTCCCCGTTTCAAACGCACGGATCGTTGGTGTGTTTCCGGTGTGTGTGCAAACAGCTTTTGGCTTTCTTTCCAGAAGACTGAATGACAGCCACAACCAAAACCCTGATATTTTTTTTTTTTTTTTTTTTTTTTGCGGACCGGGGATTGAACTCACAACCTCGCGCCTGCCAGGGCAGGTGCTTAAGGCACTGAGCCAAACTCCCGGCCCCTAAAACCCTGATTTTTGTTGGTGATTTTTATTACCTGTTATAACCTAGTGCTCATTTCATTTTAGGCGAGTGGCCGAACTGTTCATGTTCGATTTTGAAATCAGTGGAATCCATCTGGATGAGGAAAAGGTAAATCTCCCTTCTTGTCTTGGCTGCCTCGAGGCAGCTGGGACATGGTAGATGTCATGGAATGAAGATGAGGTGGGCGATATCCGGACAGAGCGGCAAGGGAGGAGGAGGCGGCGTGAGTGGCGATGGAGGCATGGGATAGCATGGAGAGCTGAGCATGTGTTTGCTCCCGTGGGACGTGTCCGGGCAGCTTGCACGCTTTCCCCGGAGGCCGTTCCGGCGCGGGTCAGCTCATGTGGGTGCTGGCCGCCTGACCCTGTCCAGGCCTCGTTTACAGATAGGGGAACAAGTCGGGGTGACTGCTCAGTTCTCACCCTTCGCCCCAGGACTTCAAGGCCAGGGCTTTCCCCAGCACACAGCATGCCACAGCGCCAAGTGCCTCCTGCCTGTGGGCAGCCCAGGGTGCAGAAGTGGGGTGCACTGCCGGGTCTGCTGCCCGTGGGTCCCCCACTCCTCTGACATCTAGGCTGCTGTGGTTAGACCCTCCCCCTTTGAAAAGATACTTATGCTTCTTCTAAGACATATATTGTAATTAAGCCTTCACCTGGGGACAAAGATTGTTTTATCAGAGTACCCTGGAAGTAGGTGGCATCCGCGGGGTGTGCAGCCCGGCCTCTGGGTCTGTGACTTCTGCATCTAGAGCCAAACCACTACTGATGGAAAACACTTAGGAGGAGATTGCATCTGCCTGGAGACTGAGGCAGCAGAAGTGCTGTGAGTTCAGGAGCAACCCGGGCTACAAAGTGAGTTCAAGGCCAGCCTGAACTGCATAGTGACACCCTGTCTCAAAAAGACACACACACACAAA
>RJWM01036630.1:0-18027 GCA_004363535.1 Dasyprocta punctata
ATTATGTATATGTATATTCTTTAAAATCTGTTTTAGTATGTGAAATTAATTTTATTTTGTACTTGAATGCACTATAAATTTTTCTCAGTTTGGTTTCCCTTCCTTATTTTTTTGGAGCAGAAAGCACACTTCATTTCCTTTCTCCGTGTTAAGTAAACTGACAATGCCATAGGCACTTATGGAAAAATGTACATTAGTTCAGTTTTTCTACAGAGTAGGAAATGAGTGCCCTCTGCTGTCGATTTGTAGATTACTTTAGACAATATATGTTCAAATATACTATTCTGTATAAATAAAATAAAATATTCAATTTTTAGAGTTGACAAATTTCCCAAATCAAAACTGTGTGATAATACATGAAAGATGGATAAGCAAAGCAGTTCGATAGGGTGATTCAGTCATGCGTAAGTATCTACCCAATAGTAAGCAAGTACACATACACAACATTTTTATTGAAGATTTGGTTCTTTGCTTTTCATTTTAAAATGTTGTGCATGTGTACTTGCTTACAAGAGTAAATGATGTTTCAGAAATGAGCTTAGTTATCTCTTCTTTTTTTTTTGTATCTCAAGAAAAATGTCCTCAAAGTTTGCTGCCCATTTATTTTGATGTACTTTTGCACTAGGTACTTTAAGTTCAACATATATTTATTTTGCACAATATACAATTAATTTTAGAATTGTAGATAGTAAATGAAAATATTTCAAATAAGTAATATTTTAAATAAATCTTTGAGTGACAGTTGAGTGAAGGTAAATTTTTAAATAAGAAAACTGCGATTTATCAATGGAAAGAATAGAATATAACTGTATAAACAATGTGTGCCTTAGAAATGTCAATTTGTGACAATCCAAAAGTGATCAGATTTTGTTTAAAATTAATTTTTAAAAACACTCCAATAATTTCACATTATTAAAATTTGTTAGAAATTTGATAACCCTTCAATAAATTCTGTGACAAAATAATTTGTTTTAGCATTTGTGTGGGTTTGGGGTGGATCATATTTTCTGTTTAACTAGTTGATATTATTTGACCTCATTACATAGTTTAGCAGGTGTAGAAATAAAGTAAGAGTTTGTTTTTAAAACTGCTTTGCTAAATCAACGTCAATCTTTTTCCAGATAAATTATTTCTTGAACATTAGTAAAAATTATAGAATATGTGAAGAATTTTGTTTAGTTTATACTAAATTATTTTATTAATATAGAAAAACATTCTTCAAGAGACATTATCTTAATGTAACCCCTTATCCTTCTACTTTCTAAAGAAATAGGAATGAGAGATGGAACAGTTAAAATTGTCATTCACATATTTCCTTTAAAAAGTCAATACATAATTGTTTATGTAGCATTGGTTCATATAGGAAAGGGACAAATACATTTTTTAACATATGCAATAATCTCATGGCAGCATGCACTGCCATTTTCATACATGCTTGTATATCCAAGAAGATTCTTTAATTTTTCTTCCAATTCTTAATTTCATCAGGTTTATGGTCTCCAACACTCATCTATTTCTGTGTCTGATAGTCAGGATGATCACTACATAAATCACCTCATATGATCTAAAGAGAGATAATGCTGTTGGGAATATCACTTTTTAGCTATTATATAAATATTGAATATAGGCAAAAGACTTTTAGAGTAATTAATTCAAGTTCCTCAATCCCACTCTTGCTGTAACTCTTTACTCGCTCTCTCCTCTTTACTCCTTCACATTCTCAAGTCAATTGCACAACTTGCTGTGGTCTTCTAAGTGTACCCTACTGCATACCAAGGTGTGATCAAACTCAGATCAGAGCACTGTCTTGGGGATCATATTATTCTATTTCAAAGTTATGTACTTGGACTCAATTTATAACTATTTCTTTGATTTTTCACTTTTGGTTCTTTCAGTAGAAATATGGTTCTATATTTAACAAATACAATTTTTAATAATAATAATGAGATCAATTATTTGATAGTATATCTAAAAGAACTTGTATTCTGGTACCATAAAATGTGAAGAGGTTTGCACACTTTGGTGCAAGAAGTCAACCCATGTTTCATTCCACCTAATATATCTCATTTATTTAAAATCCTAGTCTTCCAAAATTTTAATTTGTTATCATGTTATGCTCAGAGTAATAGAATAATGCTTTGATTTTTGTTTTTCTGTGTTTTCTCAGAAGACACCATTAGGTTGCAGAAACAACTTGGTCATCCACTGACAGGAGCTATTGTGTGTAATGAAAAGTATTTTTTAGCATGTCAACATAAGGAAATTTTGCAAGTTATAAAAAAAAATTAGGTGTGAATTCTGCTACAGGATCATAGTTACAGAACCACCTGCCCTGTAGAATATTCAATTATGAGGCGACATTGTTCTATACATATTTCTAGAACTGCTCATAACATACACAATGTTTCAATACTATTCACAATCTTTAAAAACTCACCCATATGATAAATAAATGGTACATTTACATCATTAAGATTTTTATCTTTTAAAACAATGATGATCTTCCTTCAATGATAACTATGAACTTTATTTTTATTTGGAAGATTATCTCAACAAAGAAGGATCTTTCTAAATGTATCCCTTACTTGTGAATGCATAAAACACATTTTCATATGATTTATAATATTTTGCCTGCATTTTAAAGTAATCAGACATATTATTTTCCAATTATATTCCTTTACATTTAGTTTTTTTTTTTTTTCCCCTGCACCGGGGATTGAACTCACAACCTCGTGCCTGTTAGACAGGCACTTAAGTCACTGAGGCAAACTCCTGGCCCTGTTTTTTTGAGGCAGGGTCACATTGTGTAGCTCAGGCCGGCCTTGTGCTCGCCTTGTAGCCCAAGCTGGCCTTAACTCACAAAGCTCCTCCTACCTCAGCCTCCCGAGTTACATTTAGTTTAACAATCATGTGATTTCAAAATTTTGTCCAAATACTGTATATTAAGATGCTTCTATTTTAAACATTTCAATCAGTAAGTTATATTTCTCTCTCTCTCTAAATATATATATATATATATATATATATATATATATATATATGTAATGTCATCTCTTTTGTTGTCTGGTAGGCTTGTGATATGCAAATTGTATATAATTAGTCCATATCTTAGTTCTAAAGTGTTTTCCAGAACTTTGGCTATGGTAGAACGGAGGTACATATCTCATTTCTCCCATCAAAAGTCTTTGCTGTGAGGTGTGAAAAAGGTTATAGCTTCCAATTATCTATTACATTTTTTGGATTCATGCTCAGGCCATACTCTTCCACGGGTGTCCCCACCCAATGACCAAGTATTAAAGAGTTGGTAGGACTGGGCTTTTTGTACTAAATAGAAGAATCATCTGATGGAAGTTTTTGTTTTAATGTTCTTCACTGAACCTAGAAGAGATTTCTGAGGTTCACTGTAGACTAAGGTTTCTCAGCACTTCCTGTTTACTTCATGGATCACTATCTGAAGATTCCTCTCTGCTTACTTACTTGTCTTTCCCCTTTCATTTTTCAAAGAATATTTCTCCAATACTGTGCATATCTAATTTTACCTTGGTTTCCCCTTATTAAAAAATTCATACTAGGAGCCAGGTATTTAGCTCAGAGGCATAAGCAACTGCCTGGCAAACACAAGGTCATCAGTTCAATCCCTATTATTCCCCGCTCAAAAAATCCATACTAGTGTACAACTGTTTTATGTAATAAAATTGGAAATTATATAACTGAGATAAAAAAGATACAAGAAATGAGATTTTTTTAAAAGTGGCATTGCTAGGTCTTTAAATGGGATTGGGAAAGAAGTGGAAATTACTTTATGACCTTGAAAGACAGAACATTTGAAACTTTAATTTTATATTAAGGATTTGGAACACCACATAGATTAATCTCCTTTTAGTTCTCATATTTTAATTCACTTTATGAGTCCTTAGTTGCAAAATTCTTATTTAGAACAGTTTGAGGTCATTTCTAACCCATAACTCTAGTGATAAGGAAGCAACTACGATACGAATGCACCACTTGACTCTTATGGGCTCCTCTTTCCTATTTAAACTTTTTATTGTCTAATCCAAGTAGAAAATTGGTTGAAGTGCCTTCTAGTTGACTTTTTATGTTGGAGAGCTGATGGAAAATTGTTAAGAAGAGATGCGGAAAACTAGGGAGAGCAGTGGTAGAGCATCCATGGCGTGTTTATTTTTGCGTCTTTCTTTTAAGACAAAATATGTTAATGAAGTTATTTTTTTTCGACTAAAACCTCAGTATTTGTGTTTAATTGCAGTGTTGGCACTTCTTGATAAATACCGAGAGTGGTTTTGGGGTGCAGTTTGGCACTTGATGTCTAAAAGTTCACTACCACTGAGATAGAGCATTCAGCAAAATTTTCAAATCTTTAATATTCTCTTTTACAAATATCCAAATCGATGTGATGTTGCGGGAAAAGCAAGCAATTCTCAGTCACATAGTTCTGGGTTTAACTCTTGGCTTTTACTGCCATTTCTGTACCCCCTCCAATGTTATTGTTCCCTTTTTAACCTCTTGAAAATTTCTATGGGCATGTAAAATAACGTACACAGAATGTAATTCATACCAAGTGCTCCGTTTCTGATTAATGAATCTAATCATAACCTAAATTGCTTTTATGTAAATGAACACCCACATATCTCTTTCTAGTATGTACACTTGCTAATAGAATGGATATGAAGAATGCAACTGTAGCCTGGAGAAGTTATGCAATTTTAGTGTAGGCACACATCATAAGCTTACTACAACATACATATCTAAACTCTCACATACAGATTTTGGTTTATCATTTCTGGAAAAGTTTCCCAAGAACTTTCCACTCTGAGAAGAACCTGTTACGTTTCTGATACTTATAGGCTGTGGAAAAAAGTTAGACTACTACTCCCTGGGCCAAATCCTCTGTATGTATAACAAATTGAAACGTAGTCGCTTGTTAACTTGTATGAATATATAAATTTAATTAAGTTGCTAAAATTTGAAAATTCTTATTGTTTCCACAATTTCATAAATGTAATTTTTCTTAACTAGACAAAAGCATAGCAACAAACATAATGAGCCATGAAGCAGTAGATACACTCTTAATATAAGTGCAACAGCTCTATAAAGGTGTACTTAAAATCTGAATGAGTAATTTATGCATTCCAAGTAGCACAGTTGACTTTTTAATTGGAAAAATCTAGGACTTAATATTTATCTAATGTCAGTTTGCATCTTATAGTCTGTAACTTAATAGTTTATGTCATTATAAATATATTTTATTCAGTTTTTATATCAGGAAAAATTAAAACTTTAGATGTATACAATATTAAGGTTTCTATGTTTTTGCTAATCAGAAGTTTTATAGCCATATGTATAAGGTGAATATTTGTTAAGTCACCAAACAAAAGAATGTCATCCAAGTTGGCTAGAAGAATACAAGTTAGCTACCATTTGCATGATCAGCTCTTTTTAATGTTATTCAGTATTGAAATTTTGAAATTTTAAGTCAGAGAATTTTAGTATAAGATCAACAAATAATTACTTAGCCTCTCTTTGTACATTTTCTTTTGTGGAAGCAGAAAACACTTTTCCTTTTTGGATTGCAGGTAATGTGGCTCAAAATAAAATATAAAATATTTTAAATTTCTTTTTAAGTGAATAGTAATAAGATAAGCAGTTATTTTGTGTTCAGAAGAGCTTCTGAGTAAAGCTTCCTTAGGAAACTGCAAATGAATTTACTAAAAAATAGGAGTGAACTAAGACTTTAAACCACACTATAGAAAATAAGTCATAATATAAATACGTCACACCTAATACAACTACACAGAGCACAGATTAAGAAGGATAACTTAGGATGGACTCTTCTGAAAGAGTCACATCTTTCCCTTCAATCTTAAAACAGAGTATAGAATCCATATGAGGATAGGTAATACAGTTGATGATGTGGTATTTATTTATGAAAATGAGTTCTCTTATTGATGTGTGTTTACAAGCTTATGCTGTGTTCATAGTCTTTACTTTATTTTGTTCCTAAGCCTATGTTTTCATAGCCAATACCATAATATTGTTGATGAAAGATTCAAACATTCTATTGGACATTCACAAATTTATCAACTGGAAAACAAGTTTGAACACAAAGATATATTTGCTACCAGTAATTTTTTTCTCTACAGTTTTCATGAGTTGATTCCTAATGACAAGCATGGTCTTCTTTGGGAGAGAAAAAAGTCAAATACTACAGTCCAACCACAATTTTCTTAATGTGGATATTCTTCTGGGAGATAGTTGTAGACTGAAGATATTTCTGAGTGAAATACACCTATAATGTAAAGGCTACAAGCTCTGCAAATTATTGGAAATTAATTTCTGTCATCATTTCACAGAACACTATTCTATTTGCAGAAATTATAGCTTTTTAATTCAATCAGTAGGAATATAAAATGTACAAACTTATCAGTAGTTGTTATTCAATTAATTGTAAATTATTTATGTTTGGTTTTACTCATTCATCTACTTACCATGTATTTATTGAACACTTAGGTAGCATAAAGTAATAACACATGAAAATGAAAAATAGAAAGACTATTGCTACAAAGACCTAACTATGAGGTTACAGATGCATAATAATTACAAGATTCAACGCTTAATATAACATGATTTAAATTTACCTTACATACATATGCAATTATACAATGCTTAATGGACAAGTCTTTTAATACGACTTTTTGTCTCTTTCAGAGGTTTGGACAAAGTTCAATCTGAAATTCATTTTTGGTTACAATAAGCATAAAATCACTGATATACTTTTTTCTAGCAAAATACATTTAAGATTTTCAAGTTAGATCATTGGTTTCAAAGTAGGAGATCTATGCAGTGTCTTCATTTTTTGTTCATATATCATTATTTGATTAATGAAAATAAAAAAATTACAAGGTCTTTTAAATGCAATTTGGTAAGTTACATTGCAAGGGCAATTGTGACTTCATCTTATCTCTTAGACTCCTTTTGAGTTTGCAATTACCCATTAGCTGAACTCTGTCCCTAATTCCTGAGAATCTCTCTCCCTAGTAGTCATAAAATTATGAAAAGAGGAACAAAAAGTTTTAGCACACAGGGGTAAAGATGACCCTACCCTGAGTCCTGGTTGAGTAATGACCCAGATGTTCAGGAATGTCCTATAACACTGAGGCTGTTGCTAAGGTAACTGAGAAATTTGCAAATTTCAAGTCAGGTGATAAAGTTATTATGGTTACTGAAAAAATATAAAGCTGGGGAATGTGTGACATGGCAGAATGCTGACCACACTGCCCAACCAGCTGAATGAAGCTTGCTTGTTTCTTGATTCTCTACTTTCTGTGGGCATTTTCTCACAGATTTTCCCATAACAACATACTTTAAGGTTCTTTTGAGTACAACCTCAGAATCTTAAAATTACAATATGGTTTCTTAATTTCTTTGACTGTATCATGGATGAATTTATATTTTGATATTTTTATGAAAACACCCTTGCATACGATAGCTTATTACTTTTTATTATTTTAACATTTGAATATATTCATTATTTCTTAACATTTTATTTTTACAATTATAAGATATGAATTCTAAAGTATAGCTTCCCTATTATTAATTTTCAAAAAATATGAAACAAGAAATTTTATGGATTTATTTTCATAAGCTAATGTTATAGAAGAGAATATTTATGATCCATAATGATAGACTTGAATGAGGAATAGTATAATCATTTGATATAAAGAAGCAACCAAAAATAGTTTACATTATTTTCCTCAGATTAACATAGAAAACTGTTATCTTCCGGGCAATTCAAATAATTCAGTATAAGAAAATTTGTTTAAATACTAGAATATAATTATTCACTTTGTAAAGTAGAAGTTTGGTTTAAGGACAAAATTTACTTAGATCTTCTTTTGATATTATGCTTTGTGGAGAATGGCCAAAATAGAGTAAAATAAAGGCAGATGAAAATAAACATGACAGTATATTCATATATCTGACGAGTGGCAGTTGAAAAAAATCACTAATATCAGAAAAATTGAGAAGAGTCCTTGGACACACTTTCAAGTGAAGCTATTAAAAGTAAGAGGAAACCAGGTGTGGTGGCGCATGCCTTTAATCCCAGAACTTGGGAGGCTGAGACAGGAGGATCCTTGTGAGTTCGAGACCAGCCTGGGTTACAAAGTGAGTTCAAGGTCAGCCTAAACTGCATAGTGAGACCTTGTCTCAAAAAATAGGGCTGGCGATTTAGCTCAGTGGCGTAAGCACCTGCCTGGCAAGCGTGAGGTTGTGAGTTCAATCCTCAGTACCAAAAAACTCAAGTAAAATAAAAAATAATAAAATAAAAGTAACAGGAGTTTATTTTGGCTGGGAAATTAATAGTAAGTTGGTGCCTTCTCTGGAATGTTACTCATATCAAGTACTTTCTGAGTGTACAAGATTACTGAAATTAGAAAAAGACCATATATTTGCAAAGCATTTATAAACAATTTCACCATAAAATGTTTTTTTCTAGACTAGGCTATTTTCTTTAATTTTAGTCAATGCGATTTGCTAAATGTCTCTTTCATTGCTAAAAACAACAATGACAAAACTCAACTTCAACAATAATGCAATTTTATGAAATAGCTGGTACAACAACAGTATGACACGGTTAAAAATAATTTGATCTTTGAAAACTACATTAAAATGATAAACCATTCATTATAAATCCAATGCAATCATGATGAGGTTATGTTTAATATATTTAGTTATCTACGGAATTAATTTGGTTTATGATCTCTTCATGCAAATACAGTGTGTCAGATTTTTTTCTTGTCGCTATTTAACATGAGTGAAATAAATTTCACCTGGCCTGAATTTATTCTAATACAATGATCATTTTTCTCATAATATTTGCTTTCTGGAATGTAACTCCAGGAAGGGTAGCCAGAATAAATTTCTATTGTGGTTATATAGAAGTCAAGTATTTCAAAATCTTTCCTGCTAGAAAAATTGGAACGTAAGAATCTTACAGATGGATTTCTTCCCTTTAAGAACGAAATAAGGTTAATTGCTGACATAAAACAAGGAGATGCACTGATGGGCAGCAATCACAGAAACCCTCCTAGTGCTTGTCAATTTACCAAATGACTTATAAATTACAAATTCTTTCATTATCAAATGTATTCGCCCTATGTCATATGTCACGTTGTTTCAAAGCAGTTGCTTTTACAGTGTTTGCTGAGTGATGGCATCTTCACAATCACAGAGAAAATTAGATTCTCTTGTGATTAAACCCTAGACATAATTTATTTTTGAGAGTTCTAGAAAAAATGTATATATACACATATTAGATGAATTGCATGTGAATATTTAAGAGGTAGCAATGACGTTGAAGGGCTATAGAGGAAGGAAGAAGAAATGGAGAATGCTAATTAAGAACTTTTTATTTGCATATTCTGCTAATAATTGTATCCAAATGATCAGCCTTCTGATTGCCATTAGCCTGGCCCTGGCATTACAGCTCATATTAGCACACAGATGGCTTGGGAAAATGGCAGAACCGATTGCTCATCTGAACCTAACCATGACTGGTCTCAAATTGGTCAGATCAGTGGTGTAATTAAGAAATGCCCCTCCTGCCATGACTTCAGCTGCCTCCTAGCCAAACTTCTGTGACATTTTTATTTTCACAAGTAAAGCAATGTTAAAATAAAATAAAAATTTCACTTAAAAGACAACAACAACAAAAAAAGAAGAGTGAGTGTTGGGAATCATGAGACCAAGCATTCACATTTGGGTTCAACTCTTTTTAAATATTTACATATTTATATCTATATACAAATATATTCACACACATGGAAACACACATACTTGAATATTTACACACATACATGCGCATATAAATAATTCAGTCTTCTAAATATCAGTTGTTACAGAATAAGAAACATAGTCATTTTCTATCTCACACTTTTTTTCTATCCCGTATTTGCAAGAGATAGTTATATTAACTAAAATTATAGCAGTAACTTTCAAATGTAGCCTACTTCCATCTGGAGAGATTTTCTTCCAATTTTAAAAATAAAAAATTGTCAAGCATTGTGTGTTTGTTGCAGATGTATTTTAAAAATAAGAACAAAAATAATTTATTCATTAAAGCTTCTTTCTAAGTTTCTTCTCTTGGTCATTCATTCATTCTTCTTACTAAATGAGTGAGTTCTACTCTTTAGTCACTGGGAGAGTCTACGGTGCAGTTAAATAAGACAAAACGTGTCACCGTGAGATTTACATTGCAGAAGAGAAGGCAGATATTGAACAGGAGAACAATAAAGCCAGATAAAATTATAGTGAAAACTGGAGTAATACTAAGGGAGTGTATATTTGAATGAATATTTAGGAGAAAGAATTTGAAATCAGTAACATGATGGACTATATTTTAAGTCAGATTTCAGGAAGTCATGAAACTGAATAGATCTGAGAGCAGCCCACCAGTAAAACAATGTCTTGCCCCTTGTGCAATATGTGTCACCAGTCCCAGTATTAAGACAATATGAGTGACTCATGTATATTTTAATGACAAGTTTCAGAGTAAGAAAAAATTATTTTCGAATCATTGCATTTCCCTTAGTCATTGCAGACTTCTTTATCCAGATATTAAAAATACAGTATGTTAAATATAAGCTGTTTCTTATGATACTTTCCTTGTGATAATTGCAATATGAAACACTAACAGAAGTATACCAAAAATGTAATGATGCAAAATCATTGTAGTCTTCCTTATAGAAGACATGTTACATTTCCTACCCAAAACTTCAATTTAAATTTAAAGGCAAGTTATGCTCTAGAAATACAGAAAGCAAAGGCATAAGGATGCTATAGTTCAATGTATTGTGTGCTATTTAATGAACTTACAGATGGACCTCAAGGGAATTTCCAATTCTAACTAAGTATTTGGGGAGATGGTCAAGATCTTTTTCAGTTTTTAATTTTCTACTCTTGCCGGAGAATATCCTTCAATAATTTCACTAACATGGTTTCCAAAAAATAAGTTCTTTTATTTCCTAATATCTGTGAAAATATCGTCATTTTGTCCTACTACAGTGACAGGTTTTGAATTTTGTTTTAGTAGTCTATGCTCAAGATTATCTTTCCACTGCAGTGATATGACAATTTCATTGTCATCATGTCAATAATTGATAAAGAGAATTGTTTTGTAATTTGTTTGTAGTCAAATTCACCCAGCTCCTAATTCCTTCTCCTTATAAATTTAGCATTTTCTTTTCATTCTTGTTGGATTGAAATAAATTATCATGTGCTGTACATGTATATACATGTCTATGTGTACATTCATGATATACATATGTGCATTTAAATATATTTCCAGGTCTTACTAATCACACAAAGGTTTTATGTGCAATTAAGTATAAGTTGGAAAATATTCTAGCTAAAAAATAATGTTTATATTATTTATATAATGTTTATATAATGTTCATAGTTTCGTCTACCCTATCTTAAACATGCTCAGAAAACTTAAGGCAGTCTGAATTTGTAGAAAATCACCAAACACAATTCCTATCTATTCTGTAACAAAGTCTTCAATAAATCATACAATTTAATATTGTACTGAAAAAAAGAAATTTATTTTCTACATCAATAGCCAAGAAAAAATAAAACATCAAATTTAAAGAATATCTTCTTATTGGTACATACTATTTCATAGGATAGTAAACATGAAAAATGTGAACTCAAAACATCAAATCATGGACCTGCATTTTCATTTGCTTTTATTGTTACCTTTATTCCAAGTCTAAGGTGCACTCACTTGCTACTTATTCATATTATTTTCTGCTTGTTCCATCCATTGTCCCAGTTTGAGCCCCTTTAAGATAGACATTGATATGTTAATAATCTAGTCTTTGTCAGTTGGGGAAAATGTTTCTCCATAATTTTGGTATTTATATCTATGTTGATGGAACTAAATTTTGAGGAATGTTTCTTGAGTCCATCAACACTCCTCCAGGAGTGACTCATTTGATTTGTGAGTTTTAGAAATAGAACTGATCAATGGGGATACTGATTGAGTCTCAAATTATATATATATTTTTTTCTCCTTGGCACCAATCTAGTCCTCAGAAAAATATATCTGTAGCTTTTGCCTTACCATAAATTGTCCATGAAGCTGTATTTCCAGAAGATACAAGTTTTCGTATTCTCTGTCACTGGTTAGATATGTTACCTGAGTGTTCTCACAGCTATAAAATTGTATACATGTTTCATACCTCCCTAGCCAGAATCAGTGATATGAGTGGAAATGTCACCCTCATCCATTTTACTTCTTATTTCTCAGTCATTTCATATTCAAAGGTAGAGAAAAAAGAAACTAATCATTGAATACTGTCAAAGATGTCACACATGTCTCTAATCACTCATTAGCAATTTTCTTCATTTGTCTCTTTTTGTACTTTGGAAATTTCTCCGTGAAAATTTTAAAAATCCATTTCAGCTTTATCAGTGGGGATACTGATTGAGTCTCAAATTATACATGTTGCACATAGTATGCCTACATATTGTTACATATAAATTAATTGTTTTATAGAACCTGTTATTCCGTGATAAATGCAATTATCTACTTATATGTGTTAATGAATAATGTTTATTTTAATGTCCTTTTCTGATGCTTTTTGACGTTCCTACCTAGAGTTTGCATTATTCAATTTTTTAGTTTGTTCTCTTCCTTATGAATTTTCTTATGAATTCATGCTAACTGCTTTTGAATTGCTAAAATTGATGGTCAATTTTCTACACTTATATATGAAAATCACATACAATCACAAAAATAGTTGATATTCATGCCCCAAAGTCTAAAATTTCAATCCTCTTGTTAAGAGACAGAACCTCATACCTGCAGCATTATAAAAATGAATATGCTACCAGTCAGTGGAGCGCTGCTGTGCTTCTTAGTCAAGTGCCCAGACCTATGGCTTCTGCCTCATGACAGATTTCCTCCCTTTCTAGGACTTCCCACATGACAACTGAACAAGTAAGTGTAGGGCTTTTGCTTTCCCTGTCCTGACTTCTTTTTCTTTATACTGCAGACTTTTCTTAGTGCAAACTCTATATTCCTTAACATCTAGTTGTTCAGTCTGGCTTCTTTTTTTCATCAGAAATTATCAGTTATCAATCTTTCAATAATTCATATTGATACCTGGCACTTTAAAGTTTGTTCTTCTTGATTTCTAATATAGATACTTCTTTATTTTTTAAACCTTTTTACTTATTCATTTCTGAACTGTGACATGAAGCAGAAAGATTAAGTATAGTTAGCTTATTCAATGTTTTAAAATCAGCAGATTTACTTGGATTCTGAAAAGAATAGTTACTTTGGTTAAATTTAAATAAAATTAATTTGTTCACTGGCTGGACACAAAATACTAGTAAATGAACAAGATGTATTCACTCATTCTACATCACAATGAAATTCTCTGACAACTCATGGCAGGATTTTAAACCATAATGAATTTTAAAATCTCCATATGTGTAATTTATCTAATAGCTTCTGTGTCACACCACTTGTTATTTTTCAAAATGTACTAATACAATGAGTGGCTGCTATATATTTAAATATGCAACTTTATTTTAAGGCGAACTAGAGAAAATCTCTCTAGAAAAAAACATTAGTTTATATTTGAAACCACTTCCCTAATTCTTGTATCATACTTGGTGACCTTCGCACACTTTTCCTCTTCGTTACAGGAAAAAGACCGGAACTGTATTTTCAGAAATCCCTTTTTCTCTATGCTTCCTGTTTAAAAATTGTCAATCAAAAAATTGCACACAATTTAGAAGTGAGGAAAGAAGTCAGTATTTCCAGTAGGAAGCAAGACTAAGGTCATTGACCAGAGCTTCCATCAAGGAGTCTTTGAAAATTACCTGCTCTTCTGTAATAGTGAGCTGGGAAACTCCCCATCAGGTGCAAGCTCTCCAGAAGTTCTGGTCTCTGTATTTCCTGATCTTTCTGAACCAGTTTTAGCAATAGATATGTAGGCCTCTAATCTTGTATTAAGTTTCTGTCCACTAACGATGCATAGAGATACTTTTGCTTACTCAATCAAATCCTACATATTACAAATAAATTCATCTTGCAGGACCAACACCATATGAATAATATGAAATCCAATTATAGTAAAATAAACAATACTATTGGCTATTAACTGCTTCCACATTTCTCCAGTACCAACCAACACTTTCTACATAATAAAAAATATTTAGGTAATGTTGTCAGAGGAGAAACACAGGTTAGCTTAGCTAAACATTCACCACTTATGATAAAATACAATGAAAGTTACAAAAATATCAGAAATTCTTTTTGCATACATTTTAAAGATTTCTTTAAATATACTCTTGTATTATACCAGCCTTATTTCATGTTATCTATTCAGAGAGTATGACAGATCCAACAAACCTCAGAATAGTTTCTTTCTATTTTTTGACACTTTTATTTTTTTAATTTAAAGTACAGTGGATTGGACTAGGCACCTGGGTTCTTCTGATCAGTGTTCCTGGAGTATTGGAGATGCCTGGGGCAGTGGTTCACCTGTGCTCCCCCAGTGACAGCAGAGCCTCGAGGCGTGGCTTCTTCTCCAGGCCCACATTGGGGTCTAAGCTATTTCTTTCTAATGAATTGACCATTACATTTCCAAAGTTCTGAAATGACCAACAGACACTAGAAAGACTTCTCTTTATGCTCCTGTTTGAAACCAGCAGCTACAACAAACTGCTGGCTTGATTCAGGGCCACTAGCACAGTCTCAAATACTGTATCATAATAGAATTTCAAAACTGGTCATTTGAATCGCTATTCATGAGAAAGCACTCCAAATAAACTTTACAAATAAATATTGACCATTTCCAGTGTACTTAACACTATGCTTAAGAACAAGCAAAACCTACTAACAATACCCGAATTAGAAAGTATACAAAGAAATAAAAGATTTAAATGTAAGAAAATGCAAATATTTTCTTTAAAATATAGTCCCCATTGCCAGAGGTATCTAGATGTTTTTTTTATATTAAACATCAAGCTGCTGTCAAAAGATATCAACTGTATAATCATAATACATACAAGTCAAGTGAAACATCAAATGATTAAAATTACTTAAGTGATATAAATTTTTGTACAATTTCATTTTTTCTTCTATAAAAATGGGAATAGAAACTTGAGATTTTAAAACAAGAAAAATGCTTTATCAGGCCTAATTTAATGAATAAATAATACATAATCTTTTTCATCGCCAAAAGCATATGGCATAAATAATGTCAGATTTCATAAAAGAATCTAAACCAATTAAATAAGTATTTATTTTTCTATAAATACATATTATGCCTGTGACTTGTTAGGGCTTAACAGTTCAACATTTCTAACCTCTGCAAATACAGTATACAAATATGTGTGCAAATGTTCATGCACAAATAGCGAAGAGATGTGAAAAACTATTTTCATTATAACTATGAAAGGAACAAGCAAATAAAATTATTCTATTCTTGGATCATCATAGTATATTCTATAGTTGATTTCCAGTAACAAATGATCCATTTCAATCAAAGCAGTGCCATGCTCACCCATGAATTTACCAACTTGGTCAAATTCCATCACGGCTCCTGGAATCTCTTAATTCACATTGATAATTATGACTAACTGACTCTATGTATAAATAAACATAAGGCTGTCCTAAGTCATTATTCTACATTTATTGCTTTTCTTCCCTCTGTCACTCAGCAAATACTCCTTTTAGGAAAAATTAGCAATAAAATAAACCTTAGGAAAGAAAATGACTTGATAAGGAAAGATTTCTAGCATGTGACATGTGTTAGGATTGAAACACTATTTATATCCAAAGGAAATAGAGTAGACATAAAGAAGGAAAATCATATATTACAGTAACATTATACTACAGTGGAAATATCAGATATACTTTCAACGAAGATAAGTTTTGCACTGTATTTTTGCACTGTCTAACAGTACATGTACTGGTGTACTTCCTACAGTCTCAGTTATTAAGTGCCCATAGAAGACTCAGAGCTTCAGCATTTGACTGGGATCATGAAAAGGTATACAAAATACACTTTTTATTTTCTTTCAATTCCTTACATTTAACAAAATGTGTACCTTAAATTTTGTGCTTTTTCTTTTCTTTTTTTGACACTGTGGTCCAGAACATTTTTTTAGTGATGAATTCTATGTTTTCTGCAATCACTTAATTATTTTTGACTGCTTTGTTGCTGTTATTATAAATTATTTTCAGAAGCAAAAATGGAAAAATGTTACAGGTAAAAAATGAAAAAACAGTTGAAAAGCATTAGTGGGTTATATATGCAGTATGTGTGTGTAGTATACTATATATATATGTCTATATTTCTTCCTTGTACATGAAATTCATTTCCTTTCCTGTTGACAAAACAGATTATACATGTTTTGTGAACAATTTATTTCCTAGAAGCAACATTAAACTAATATTTACGATGTTAAATGTCACCTAATAAAAGAGAAAGGTATTTCATGTCTCTTAGAGTAATAGAATTAAATGGGCCATTTATTTAGAATACACATCGAAATTCTTGGTGCATAGCATTGCTCAGCTAATTATGTACAAATAACCATAATAATTTTATAATGAATATATTATCTTTGAAATGTATTATCTTTGAAAATTATATTTACTATATCAAATACGTAAGTCTTTGGGGGAAAGTAGCACACTCCTAAAACTATGCTTACAAATTTTAAGATTAAGTAGTTATCGACTGTCTTTTAGTAGCAGAATTCTAAGGTCTTTTTGTGTTTCAAAATATACAATTTCCTAACGACTTGATCCACTAAAGCTTTGACACATTCTGAGATATTTTAATGATTTTATAGCAGTCAAAATTTTCCATTTACATTTTAAATGTTTGGGTAACTAATTTTAAGCACTTATAATTGACCAGAATAATACCATGCATACAGGAATGTACTTGCTGATAAATACATGACATAAAGCTTTCCAATCATAAACCTATTAAATGTGAATTTACATCAAAGTAAATGAAGTAAAAACTATAAATAAATGTAAATTTTGCAGGATAATAAATGTATTTATAATTCTGAGTCATAATACATTCTCTTAATTAGATATATAACCACATTTCAGCATTTTTTATTAAAAATAATTTCTACAAATTATTGTAACTAGAAAAAAGTAATTTGATATAATCTACTGACATTAAAAATAGCCTCAAATTCTTTTCCACTTTGTTCATAGAAAGGCATGATCTTTCTTCTTACTTGGGAATTTGGACTTCATGCAACTACATCATTCAGCACTGTGATGTCACCGAGTTCAACTCAATTTTAACTCTTCTTTAAGGGAACTGTACATTCTGTGTGGATATCTTGGATCTCAAATTTACCATTGCACAAATCATGTAAAATATCTAACCACACTTTTTCCAAATTACGGTTCTAAAATATGAGAAACAAAATAAAACGATTTTTTGAAATGTCAAGTTTTGGGGGCAGCTTTTATTCCTTTTTCTTTTTTTTTTTTTTCCAATAATGGGTATTGAACCCAGAACTTGATTTATGCTAGTAGTTGTCTCCTGAGCCATATCTTCACTAGGAGCAGTTTCTCTAAGACAAGGATAAGCAAAGTGCTTACCACAGCACATTCCAAAATACTCATCCATAAACACCAACATTTTAAGATAACGTTATTTGAATTATGTTTCTAAAAACAAACTTTAAGGTCTTTATGACTTTAAAGTAATTTATTCTTGTAAAAGACACTAACATATTAAATTTTGAGAAGAAAAGCATGAATAAAACCTGATTTTAGTATCAAATAAGCTATTTTGAGTATTCAAAATGTTTTTAATTCAAAACTTGAAATGCATTGATTATCAAGAATACCCAGAATGTTTAATTATTAAAATAATCCAATGTATTTATATTTATTAAACTGGATATGTAACCAGTTTATCATTTGATATGGCTAATGCATGTAAGTCAAGCAAA
>RJWM01036631.1:0-18035 GCA_004363535.1 Dasyprocta punctata
CCTAAGCTATGGAGTGAGTTCAAGGTCAGCCCGAACTACATAGGGAGACCCTGTCTCAAAAGGACACACACATACACACACTCACAAAAGAATACATTCTGTCTTTAAAAAGAGAAAAAATCTGTCTTTTGCTACAACATGGACGAACCTGGAGAACAGTATGCTGAATGAAATAAGCCAGGTAAAAAGAGAAATCTTGTATGATCTCACATACACATCGACCCAGAACAGCTGAATTTATACAAGGAAATCATAAATATTTGAGGTGATAGATGTGTTGCTTAACCTCATTTGTTCAATCTATAATATTTATGTGTAACGAAACATCTCACTGTGTTACAATAAGTATTTACAATTATTTTTGTGTTAAAAATAAAATGGCACCAGGCACAGTGGCACAGGCTGATAATCCCAGCACTTGAGAGGGTGAGGCAGGAGGATTGCTGTGAGTTCAAGGTCAACCTGGGCTATATAGGAAGATCTTGTTTCAAAAAAACAACAACAGAAATGTAAAAATAAAGTGAATTGGCAAGAGCTCCATATAAGTCATTTAAATACCCTGAATTCTAATTTGTTTGCAACCTTTTCATCACTTGAAAGTTTAAAGCAAATTTTCATTTGAGCTCAGCAAATTGACATGCCACAGTTAACCAGCTGTTCTTATATTTGTATAAACTATGTTAACAAATACAAGTACCAAAACAGTGATGAACTGAGCTGAACTTTCCCTGTGTCCACAGCATCTACCACTGTCAGTGCTAATTAGGCTTCTACCAACTTAGGTTCATAAAATGCTCAAAAGCTAAGGAATTCTGCAATGGATATTCTCAGGAAACGTGTCTCTAACTGGTCACTATAAAGCAGTTGGCACTACTTTCAGAGCTGAACAATCCATCACACTTGTCACTTAGTGGAGAAATATTTTTCAGCTCTTGTTCCAACTCTCATCAAGAAGGGTTGATACCTTCAAGTTCTGATTTTACTCATAAACAAGAGAGATGAGATGAGCATGTGTGACATATACTTGCCGTCTGTCCTATAAAAGAATATGGCATGGGTTAAGACATAATGAATACTGACAGGGTTCTTTGACACATTTTCCAGTATCAAAACAACTGAAGGTAATACAATGTTGAATTTCAAACTAAGTTTTGTTTTGTTTTGCCTCTTATTTATATCTTTTGATAGTCTTTTAGAGAGAGACTTAAAAAAAAATCAGAGTACTTCGGCAAACAGCTACTGAAGTCATGTTTTAATTTTATCCTGAAAATAATACATTGTGCAGAAGAATCTTTGAGGACATAAAATACAAGTTACAGTTTTATTAAGTACCAAAGAATCAACTGTACACATTTTAAGCACTTAATAACTAATGAGATTTCCAATATGAAGAACTTACAAAGTGCTTCCAGAATTCTATCTAAATCCATGACCTTCCTGCATAATATTGCAAAGATGGAAACCACGTCCAAGGTAAAAAATGAAGCAAAATTTGGGGGAAAAAAATGAAGCAGATTATTTAAATCAAGTGATGTTTAATATGGATGTAACTTTTTATAATAAAACTAGTTTCTAAAATGACAGCAATATTTAGTCACTGTTTTTTACCTCATTTTATTCAAAATTTGTTAACTGTCAAAAATATTACTTAGTGAACATTTTGTATGACTATGACCTATACTTGAAAATAAAACTGTAGGGCAGGGATATAGCTCAGCAGCACAGCATCTGCCTGGCAGGTGTGAGGTTATGAGTTTGTTTCCTGGTACCAAAAAAAGAAAAGAAAAGAAAATTGTATGTCCATTGCTCTTCATCATTTGAAAAACAATTGTTTTGATATGTAGGTACTTAATTTTTGGGCTGGGGATATAGCTTAGCAGCAGAGTGCCTGTCTGGCAAACTCAAGGTCATGAGTTCGGTTCCTGCTACAAAAAAAAAAAAAGACATCTTATTGATGCCTTTTAGCTAACGCATAATGATCATCATAGGAAATTTGCACCTCTGCATAATATATCTTGATTTTTCTTTTTACTCCAATCCCCTTCCTTCCCTTCAATCCCTTTTGCCCTCCTTATTTACAAAAACTTTGTTAACATTTTTTTCTTTTTCCCCTGTTCCCTCCCCCTTCCTTGTTCCATTTCCCATTTGAGCATTTTCTTCCTATTTCCCAGTGTCCATTATACATTTTTGTTTGTATTTACTCCTTCAGTTTCTCACAATAGAAAAACAATGCAATATTTCAACATGGTGTCTGATTTATTTCACTTAAAGAGTATGGACTCAAAGTGCATTTACCTAAAAATATCTTTAAGTTTATCTTTCTTTATGGCAGAGTAGTACTGCATTATAATAAATAAATAAATAAACAAACAAACTACACATCTTTATCCATCTGTTGAAGGGCACTTGGGCTATTTCCAAGGTTAAACTATTTCCAACTTCACCACTATGAACATCGGTGTGCGTATATCACTTTGGTATGATGCTTTTAATTCTTTCAAGAAGATACCAAGAAAGGGAATAAATGGGTCTAATGGAACCGTTAGGGCTGGAGATACAGCTCAGCAGCACGGCGCCTGCCTGACAAGCACAAGGTCTTGAGTTTGATTCCTGGTACCATAAAAATTTTTTTTAAAAAGGCAAATGAAACCTCTTAGTTTTGTTTTTGGTTTTGTTTTGGTACTGGGAATTGATAGTTTTGTTTTTCTTTTAATAAGATTTTATTGGTATATTTTAGATGTACATAATTATCACTTTCATCATAGAGAGTTTGTACCCGTACATGATTTAACTTGATTTTTTTCCCTTCCCCTATCCTCCCATTTACAAAAGCTTTGCTTCCATTTTTTTCCTTCTCACTTTTATTTTTACTTTTCCTTTCTTTCTTTTCTCCCTGCCCTGTCCTTTGTTCCCCTCCCCATTTGAACATTTTTATCCTGTCTCACAATACCTATTATATATTTTGGTCCTTATTTACACTTTTGGTTTCTCACACCAGGGAAACAATGTATTTGTATATGTGTATCAAATTTATTTCACTTAAGAGTATCGTCTCAAGGTGCATCCATTTACCTAGGAATGTCTCAAGTCCATCCTTCTTTATGGTAGAGTAAGTACTCCATTGTATAAAAAACCACATCTTTATCCATTCACTTTTTGATGGGCTGATTCCACCTCTTGATGGGTTAATTTCTTGATAATAGCCATTCTTTCTGGAGTGAGGTGGAATCTCAGTGTTGTTTTAATTTGCATCTCTTGAATGACCAGTGATGTTGAACATTTTTTGACATATTTATTTGCTGTTTGTATTTCTTCATCTGAGAAGTGTATATGCATCTCAGATGCTCATTTTTGGGTTGGGTCTTTGAATCTGGGGGGACTGATTTTTTTTTTAGTTCTTGATATGTTCTCCATAGTAATCCTTTGAGGAACAGTTGAAAAACATTTTTTCCCACACTGTGGGTTGCCTGTTCAGTCTGTTGGTGGTTTCTCTTGCTGTGCAAAAGCTTTTTAATAAGATGATCTCCCAGTTGTTGATTCTTTATGATAGTTCCTGTGCAATTGGGGTTTTGTTTATAAAGGCTTTGCCTGCACCAATGTCTTCAAGAGTTCTATCTATTCTGTCTTCCAGCAGACTTAATATTTTTGTTTTAATATTTAAATTTTTAAACCATTTCAATGTAGGTTTAGTGCATGGTGAAAGATATAGGTCCAACTTTAATCTTTGGCATGTGCAGAACCAGTTTTTCCAGCACCATTTCTTAAAGAGGCTGTCTTTCTTACAGTGGATGTGTTTGACACCTCTGTCAAAGATAGGGTGACTAGATATATCTGAAGTTGTTTCTTCATCTTCTAATATGTTCCACTGATCCTCAGATCTGTTATTTTTTTGTTTTGTTTTGTTTTACAGTACCATGCTTTTATCACAGCAGCTTTGTTGTATAATTTCAAATCTAGGACTGTGATACCCCCTGCCTTGCCTCTGTTGCTAGAATTGCCTTTGCTATTCTAGGTCTCTTCTGGTTCCAAAGGAGTTTTAGGATTGTTTTCTCTTCATTCTGTGAGATATGCTGTTGGAATTTTGATCAAAATTGCATTAAATCCCTAAAACAGTTTTGGGAGTATGGCCATTTTCACTATATTGGTTTTTCCTACCCAAGAGCAAGAGCTGTTTCCATTTTCTCATATCCTCTTCAATCTCGTTTTTCAGAGTACTGTAGTTTTCAGTGTAGGGTTCTTTTACTTCCTTCATTAGATTGATTCCTATACATTGCATTTTTTTGGATGATATTGTGAAAGGTGTTGTTTCCCTAATTTCTGTCTCAGTGAGTTTGTTATCCATGTACAAGAAGGCTATTGATTTCTGAATGTTGACTTTGTATCCAGCTACACTACTGAATTTGCTTATCAAGTCTAGAAGTCTTTTGGTGGAGTTTTTGAGATCTATGTAGACTATCGTGTCATCTATGAATAATGATCATTTAACTTCTACCTTTCCTATTGTTATTCCTTTCATTTCTTTCTTATGTCTAACTGCTCTGGTAAAGTTTTCAGAACTATATTGAATAACTGTGGTGACAGTGGACATCCTTGTCTTACTTCTGATTTTAGAGTGAAACTTTTTAGTTTTTGTCCATTTATTATGAGATTGGTTATTGGTTTGTCATAGATCCCTTTTATCAGATTGAGATAAGACCTATTCAGATTTTCTGTAAGGTTCTTTTTTTTATCGTGATTCTGTCAAATGCTTTTTCTGTCTATTGAGATGATTGTGTGGATTTTCTCCTTGGTTCTGTTAATATAGTGTATTACATTTATTAATTTGCATATGTTGACTCATCCCTGTGTCCCTGGAATGAATCTTATCTGGTCATGATATATAACCTTCTTGATGATTTGCTTTATTTTCTTTGCCAGTTGCTACGGTTTATACATTGTGTCAACTTGAGAAGTGTAGCAGCTTAATTAAGTAAGGCAGCAGCTCTACATCCTGGGGTGTACAGCATAGGCATTTACCTGGCCATTGTGTCAATTTGAGAAGGCCAGAAGTTTAGCTGAGAGAGTCAGCAGGGAGCCAGGGGTCTTACTTTGTAAACATCCTCATCCTGTGCAAAGGAAGGCAAGGATGTTTGTGAATGCTACACCCACCCTGGGGTGGGGGGTGTCCTGTGTACTATAAAAAGGAGGAGAAGAGGCTTGCTCTTGCTCCTTTTTACTTTGGCTGCTTTTGTTCGGTTGCTGCCTTGAAGTGCTGTCCCTGTGCCATGCCACCCTGCCTTGGAGCCAGCTGATTGTGGACTGAAACCTCCAAAAACTGTAAGCTAAATAAACCTTTCCTTCCCTATTTTGGGGTGTCAGGTGTTTTGTCTCAGCAACGAGTAAAGAGTAACCAAGACACCAGTATATTAAGGATTTTTGCATCTGTGTTCATTAGGGAGATTGGCCTGTAGTTTTCTTCTTTGATTGGATCCTTCTCTGGTTTTGGTGTCAGGATAATACTTGCTTCCAGGAATGAGTTTGGGAGTATTGCTTGAGTTTGAGAAGTAGCAGCATTAGATCTTCTCTGAATTTTTTATAGAATTCATCGATGAACCCATGAGGGCTTCAGCTTTTCTTTGTTGGTAGGATTTTTATTACATCTTTGATTTCATCAACTGATATTGGATCATTTAGAATTTTATATCTTCTTGATTCAGCTTTGGTAACTCTTATGTATCTAGGAATTTGTCCATTTTTCTTCATTTTCTATCTTAACTAGAATATAGGTTCTCAAAATAGGTATTGATGAACTTTTGGATTTCTGAAGGATCTACTGTGATTTCACCCTTTTCATTCCTAATTGCATGGATTTGGGTCTATTGTTTCTTTTATTTGATAAGGTTTGGTAAGTGTCAATTTTATTTAATCTTTCAAAGAACCAACTCTTTGATTCATTGATTCTTTATATTGTTTGCCTCGTCTACATTGCATTTATTTCCACTCTGATTTTTGTAATTTCCTCCTTCATACAGGCTTTGGGCTTTACTTCCTCTTCTTTTTCTACAAGCTTCAGGTTCAACATTAAGTTGATTATTTGAGCTCACTCTATTTTTCTGATGTAGGAATTCACCACTACAAATATCCCTCCTAGGACTGCTTTCATTGAATCCCGTGAGTTTAATATGTTGTATTGGCATCATTTAATTGTGAAAACCATCTAATTTTTTAAAAAAATTCAGCTATGACTCATTGGTTGCTCAGGAGGGTGTTAGTGTTACTTAATTTCCATGTATTTATGTGGTTTTGGCAGTTTATTTTGCTACTGATTCCCAGTTTCATTGCAGTATGGTTTGATAATATGCATGAAATAATTTCAGTTCCTTTGCATTTACTTAAGCATATTCGTTGAGCTAGTATGTGGTTTTGGAGTATGTGGTCTACTATGAAGAATGTCCTATGTGCAGCTAGGACAGCTGTGTTCAGCTGTGTATTCTGATGTAGGGGGGAACACTCTGTAGACATTTATTAAGTCCATTTGTAAGTTTTGGTTTAGTTCTGATATTTCTTTGTTGATTTTTGTCTAGTTGATCTATTTGTGACAATGGGTTTTTGAGGTCCCCCATTATAATTATATTGTATTAGTGCTTATTTGATTTTTCA
Organism: Dasyprocta punctata; assembly: GCA_004363535.1. NCBI lineage: Eukaryota > Metazoa > Chordata > Mammalia > Rodentia > Dasyproctidae > Dasyprocta > Dasyprocta punctata. Next base: position 6,640 of record RJWM01036631.1, read on the forward strand.
TGCCCATTAATTCTTGTTTTATATAGTTGGGTACACTGGTATTTGGCACATATATATTTATGATTGTTGTCTCTTCCTCTTGGATTGTTTACTCCACAAGGATGTAGTGACCTTCTTTGTCTCTCTTAATCAGTGTTGGCTCAAAATCCACTGTGTCTGCACATAGAACAGCTACTCCTGCTTTTTTTCTGGGTTCCTGTCATATGGTGTATTGTTTTTCATCCTTTAACTTTCAGTCTGTGAATTTCTTTTTTAATTAAATGTGTTTCTTGTATGCAGCATATTATGGATCTTGCTTTTTGATCCATCTTGCCAGTCTCTCTCTTTTTTTTTTTTTTTTTGCGACACTGGGGATTGAACTCACAGCCTCGCGCCTGCCAGACAGGCGCTTACGCCATTGAGCCGAACTCCGGGCCCTGGTTTTTCAAGACAGGGTCGCACTATGTAGCTCAGGCCGGCCCTGAGCTCGCATTGTAGCCCAAGCGGGCCTCGAACTCACAATGCTCCTCCTACCTCAGCCTCCCAAGTGCTGGGATTAAAGGCATGCGCCACCATGCCCGGCTAGTCTCTTTCTTTTGATTGGTGAATTGAGATAATTTACATTGATGATTATAACCGATATGTACTGACTTGGCCTTACCATATAAGGTGTTCTCTGTCATGGAAGTATCTTATTTCTCCAACAATTTTAAAAGATAGTTTTGCAGGTACATCAATCTGGTTTGGAGACTGTTTTCTTACAGAGCTTGAAATACTTCCCTTCAAGCTCTTCTTGACTTAAGCATTTGGGTTGAGAAGTCTGCTATGATTCTGATACATTTTAATATTCTGTTCTTGTGTTGAATTTCTGGAATCTTGACTATTGTATTCCTTGTTGTACTTTTTTTTTTTTCTAATCATGGCTAATTGGAGTTATATATGCTAACTTATCTGGATGTCAAATTATTTTTCCAAGCTTGGGAAATTTTCTGCCATTACTTCTGTGAACAGGTTTTTTATGTTGTTCATGCTATTTCTGTCTTTTCATTGACACTAATCAATCTTCTTTTATTCTTCTTTGTATCATTTAGCAGCTGTTGGGTTGATTTTTCATGGTTTCTTTGTATTTTTAAGAAATCTTTCTTTTCATGATCACTAACCCCAAACCTGTCTGCTAGATCTGACATTCTAGCTTCCCATTGGTTGATTCTGCTGTGTGTACTTTCACTAGAATTTTTAATCTCTTGGATGTCTGCTTAAATCAATTTCATGGGTTCCACCTCTTTCCTATGTTGGCATTCATCGTTTCCATCATTTTCCTAATCTCCATTTATTAAAAACTATATCTCCTGTAGATTCACTAACCATATTTTTCATTATAGCCATCTCTTTAGTTATCTGAGAAATTATTTCTAATTTGAATTTTTTCTAGAGCTTCATTCACTGCTTTGTTCCTTCTGCTGTTACAATTTCAGAGAATTCAGGTGGGTGGGTACCTTTCAAACTGTCCCGCCTCACTGCCCTCTGGGTTTGCTTAAGGTGAGCTGCATCTCTGGTGCTGCATCTTGCTTTTGCTTCTTTTCTTTTCTTTTCTTTTCTTTCTTTCTTTTCCTTTGTTTTAACTTTATTTTTGGCATTGAAGCTTGTAAATTGCTTATGGTAGGTAGTTTTATTGCTAGTATTGAAAATTCCTTAAAAAAAGACTACTTTTCAGAGATGTCTTATGAATGTACCTGGCTTTTGATCTTTGAGTTTGTTGCCAGATCCTACCTCTTCAGTTTATTGGGCACTAGAAGTTACTGCTTATTTGGCCTAGTCCCTGCTTCTTTGGTGTTGGCCTATAGTGTTGTTTATGACCTTTAGCAATCTCAGTCTTGGCATACAAGGGAGAACAACTGATTAAAACAATTGTGTCACCTTAGCTAAAGTAGTACAATCACTAATAACAATAGCATCAAGTGCAACCTAGAAAATGACAAACTGTAATAAGTATTCATTTGCCGCCATTAACCATCTTAACAAAATTTATAGTTACATAACAAAATCTAAAGCAAATCAGAGAAGGATGTAAAGGACCTCTACATTGAAAGCTACAGTACTCTGAATAAGGAGATAAAAGAGGATATTAGAAAATGGAGAGACATCCCGTGCTCTTGAGTAGGAGGCACCAATATAGTGAAAATGACCATACTTCCAAAACTGTTATACAGATTCAATGCAATTCCAATCAAAATTCCAATGGCATATCTCACAGAGTTAGTGAAAAAAAATCCTAAAATTCATCGGGAACCAGAAGAAACAGAATAGCAAAGGCAATCGTGGGCAACAAAGGCAAGGCAAGGAGCATCACAATTCCTAATTTGAAATTATACTATAAAACTACTGTGATAAAAAGAGTGTGGTACCAGCCAGGTGTGGTGGTGCATGCCTTGAATTCCAGCACTCAGGAGGCTGAGGCAGGAGGATCATTGTGAGTTCAAGACCTGCCTGGGCTACAAAGTAAGTTCAAGGCCAGCCTGAACTGCTTAGTGAGACCCTGTCTCAAAAAAATAGGGACGGGGATTTAGCTCAGTGGCTTCAGCACCTGCCTGGCAAGCGTGAGGTTGTGAGTTTGATCCCTGGTACAAAAAACAAAAACAGTGTGGTACTGTCAAAAAATAGACCCAAAAAAATAGACCCAAAGATCAGTGGAACAGAGTAGAAGATGCAAAAACAGCTTCAGACACACTAAGCCATCTTATCTTTGACAAAGGTGCCAAATACATTCACTGGAAGAAAGATAGCCTCTTTAATAAATGGTGCTGGAAAAACTGGCTCTGCACATGCCAAAGATTAAAGTTGGACCCATATCTTTCACCATGCACTAAACTAAATTTGAAATGGATCAAAGATCTAAATGTTAAAACTCTTGACATTGGTGTAGGCAAAGACTTTATGGACAAAACCCCAATTGCACAGTAACTGTCACAAAGAATCAACAAGTGAGATCTCATTGAAAAGCTTTTGCACAGCAAGAGAAACCACCAACAGACTGAAGAGACAACTCACAATGTGGGAAAAAATGTTTGCCAACTGTGCCTCAGACAAAGGATTATTATTGAGAAGATATAAAGAACTAAAAAAAATCAGTCCTCCCAGATTTAAAGACCCAACCCAAAAATGAGCATCTGAGATGAATACTTACTTCTCAGATGAAGAAATACAAACAGCAAATAAATATGTCAAAAAATGTTCAACATCACTGGTCATTCAAGAGATGCAAATTAAAACAACACTGAGGTTCCACCTCACCCTGGAAAGAATGGCTACTATCAAAAAATCAAGCAATAACAAATGCTGGAGGGGTTGTGGGGAAAAAGGAAGCCTTCTGCACTGTTGGTGGGAGTGTAGACTGGTATAACCACTGTGGAGATCAGTGTAGAGATTCCTCGAAAAACTAGGACTGGAGACCTCATTTGAGCTAGCTATTCCCCTTCTGGGTATCTTCCCAGAAGAATTAAAAATATTGTACCACAGCAATATATGTGCACCCCTGTTTATAGCAGCACAATTTGTAATAGCTAGATCTTGGAAATAACCTAAATGCCAGTTGACTGAGGAATGGATAAAAAAGATGTGCTACTTTTATACAATGGAACACTACTCAGCCATAAAGAAGGACAAACTTGAGACTTTTGTAGTTGAATGAATGCAACTTGAGACCATACTCATAAGTGAAATAAATCAGACATGCATGTGTAAACATCATATTGTCTCACTAGTGTGAGAAGCTGAAACAACGTATGTATGTGTATATGTGTGTGTGTGTGTGTGTGTGTACATATATATAGTTAAGATAATCATACTACTGATTTCTCTGAGTTCATTGAATATAAAGATTTGTGCTGGTATTGGTTGGACAATTGAATGCAGATATCTTGTGTTCTGGGTGAATGATTTAGGGATAACAATGCTCAACGTATATACCGTTATTGCCCCCTGATTGACAGGTTTTGAATTATTTTTATTTTTTTTATTTTTTTTCTCCGAAATAAAATGGATTTGGGAAAAAAACAGCAAAGAAATTTTGTTTTCTTTTTTTTTTCTTTTTGAAATAAAATGGATTTTAAAGAAAAAAAATTTAAAAAAAATAAAACAAACCAGAAACTATACAGTATACAGTAAAATATCCCCTCACTATGGTGATTTTTATCTTCAGGGGAGAAAATTTAAAAGGGATAAGCAGAAAGAGAAATGGAACAAGAAAAAGAGATTAGAAACAAGGTTGAAGGGCAAAGGACAAATAATGCAATCTTTGGGAAACGTGAAGAAAACAGGAGGGAAAACAAAGAAATGGAAACAATGGAATAAAACAACAAAAACAAAAAGCCCCTAAAAACATGTTCACACTCATAATAACAAGAACGATCAAGAAAAAGGGGAAAAAATATGTCTGCTTCAGGTTGTTGGTTGATCCCAGAAAGCCTGCAGTAGAATAACGGCAGGGTGGTGAATAATCCCAGCAAGCCTGCACTGTCAACTGCATGAAATTCAAGCTGATCCTGGTTTCTGTCAGCTCCCAACACTGGGTACTTCTTGCCAAATTGAACTTGGCTCCCTGACCCCGGGTGTCTCCCACAGCTGCACCTTACCCTGACGCTTGGAACCCCGAAATGGGACCAATCCACTGCATCTGTGAGTCCTGGGTTCAGTTGGCCCCCTTCCAGAATGGAACTGAGAAATCAACCTCTCCTGGAGATATTTAAATTGGAATCACTTACCAGTCACTGCAGCCCACAGTGTCCACCGCTCTGTTCCACTGGTACATTTCCCCATGTAGGCCTCTGGAAGGTCACCCATACTCATCTTGCTTCTGTAGGTTAGAGACGTCTCTCACACTGAGTTGGGATTCAAGGAGAAAGCACCATTTGCCACCTTCCTCTTCTGTGCTGAAGTTCCTTTCTTCACTCTCCCTAAGGGCTCCAATTCTCACTTCAGATCCTTGCTGGGTCGATCCCAGGAACCTACTTCCCTCCTTCTTCTCTTCCCCACCTTGCTTTAGTCCAGCATCTGGACTCAAGATCTCAGAGAGGCTGATTTGTTGCTTTTCACCAATCTGCCATCTTCCCAGAATATTCCTAGATCTAAAGATGGCAAGTTTCTGAGGAGCAGCCAAATAGACTTAAGAACTTCAAATAATAGAGGTTTTTTTAAAATCATGCTGAGAACTTTCCTATGTTAAAAAAATTAACATTTTGTTTATGTTTCTAAGTGCTATGCTTTGAAGATAGAAACTAGAAAGAAGAAAGAAAAAAGAAAGTGAAAGAAAGAAATAGAAAAGGAAGGAAGGAAGGAAGGAAAGAAGGAAAAGAAAGAATTTTTTAACTCAAGCTCTATGCTGTGTTACAAAAATTGCTGGTTAATCAGCCAATAAGTTCAGTCATTAACAGTTACCTTCCTACTGGTTGCTAGTGGAGAAATTTTACACACCTGGAAAATGTGTTTTGTACTGTTACAAGATTTTACTGCAGTTGTATTTGCTCTGTTTTATCAATGCATATAAAAGAAAGCAATAAAAAAAAAGGTCTAGAAAGACGTTGGTTTCTCTTCTTCATGTTAGCCAGACGTGGAAAGACTAGCAACTCAAACAGGGAGAATGCCAAGCACCAATGACATTTGCCTCTAACTTGGTCATCCACAGGTATCAGCTACATAAGGAAGGATCAAGATTTGGACACAAAGTTCACCTGAAGTCCTACAATACTCTAACACCAGGTCAAAAAAAAGAATGAAAACAGGGTTTAACTCTCCTCAGTTAAAAACACTCCAGCTGCAGCCTTACATCTCAGTTCACAAAACCACAATCAAAGAACCATTTCCCAAACTATTTATGTCAATATAGTGAAATTACACATTACTGTAATTACTGTAAACCTTTTAAATATTCTCTCAACTTTCATTTCCATAAATAAAATGGAATTTTCTTTGCTGAACACAGAAATAGACTTTAAACACAGGGTCATTTAAATTCATACAAAATTTGTTTTGTACCTTTTCCATGAAGCACAGAATTCAAATGATATGTATAATTTTAAAATTCATGGCACATTCTACTTTGGTCAATGATCTATTTATTAAAATGCTGTAATAGTTCATTGTGATGTTAACTTCAGTAAGAAACACCTAGCAGATTAGTGGAGCAGAGTTCTGGGTGTGTCTGAATGACTGACTTCCTGAAAAGGGCAGGCCCACCCTAGGTGTTGGTGGCACCAACCAATAGACTTGTAGTCTAGATGAATAAAAAGGGAAGGAAGGAAGGAAGCTGGCTTTCTTTCTGCTTCTTTGGAGGAGCTCCAATCTTCGTCATTGCCTTTGGACATTTATCGTATTTCTTCAGTCTTCCATTGAACTCTTCGGCCTTCCAATAAAGACAGCTTCTCTGCCCATATGGACTGCATCAACTTCAGTGAGCTACAGGTTTGGGAGTTTTGATTCTGGAGAGCCTCTTTACATTCTTCCAACCCTGACTTGCCACTCTCCATGTGGCCATTGTAAGCCTCCCTTGTAAATCCTTACATGTGATGTATATATTCTGTTCCTCTAGTGAACACTAACTGGTATAAAAGGCATTAAGAATGTGGTTTCCCATATTGTCTCACTAGTGTGAGAAGATGAAAGTAACAGCATATGTGTATGTATATGTATATAAAAAATAGTTAAGACCGTTATACTACTGATTTCTTTGAGTTCATTGAAGAGAAAGATTTGTGCTGGTATTGTTCAGACAACTGTAAACAGATGTTTTGTGCTCTGGGTGAATGATGTGAGGATGACAATGAGCAGTGCATGTACCATTGTTGCCCTTGATTGATGTGTTTTGAAATTTTTAGTTTTTTCTTCTTCTTCTTCTTTCCTTGAAATAAAATGCATTTGAAAGAAAATGTTGTTTCCATTTTTTTATTATCCAAAAAGTTGAAAATCAAATCACATGGGTTTTTGTAGTTATGAATGCTAATTGTGGTATAATCACACCAAGGGTTATAGATACATGATGGTCAGACTCCAAATCACATTTCTATTTGTCCTTCACTCAGTCATCCTCACAATTACAATAGGTGCACTAGGCAAATAAATGAAGTAAGAAAATATACAGAAATTTGCCTGAGTGGAAATGGGAATCAAAAGAATTGAAATAAGGCAGGTGGAAAGCACTCTTGGCTTACAGGAAGACATACGTGCCATTACAATTGCTTTTGTTGAACCAAGTCCTCCAGAGAGTTCCTGTATATGACAACAAACATGTTGTGATGTTGAATTCCTGGAACAGTGTTCATCTTAATTACCTCAAGAGCTTGCTAAAAAAAAAAAAAAAAAAAAAAATTAAAACTACATGTCCCCAACCTCAAATTTTCTGAAGCAATAGGTTTGGGCCCAAGAATTTGTATTTCTAACATGTTTCCCAACTGAAGCTAATGCTAATGGTGTTAAGAGAAAAAAGTAAAAAGAAAAAAAAAAACCCACTCTGGTTTAGAAGAAATATGCTAGTTTAAAAGTAAGCTTTACTCAATTCTAAAAATCAACACTTCCATTCCCACTAGATAGTGAACTTTTTGAGACCAGACATGCAATTGAATAATGTCTGTGTACCTCAAAAGACTTATCAAATGCCTTAAACATAAGAAGAATACACTAAATATTGTATTCCCCATCAATAAAACTCTGATTTGTTGGTGTCAATACAAATAACTGCTTTGGAAAAAAGCATCAGAAATGAAAGCAGGGATTTGAGCAGCTATGGTTGAACACCCATATTCATTGCAGCATTATTCACAAATACAAGAAGGTGGAAGCAACTCAAATGTCCATCAACAAAGAAAATATAGTATATAGGATTATTATTTGGCATTAACAAGGAAGGGAAGTTCTGATACATGCTACAATATGAAAGTTGAAGACATTATGCTAAGTGGAGTAAGTCTGAAGGGTAAAAATTTTGTAATTCCACTTATATGAGGTACCTAGGAAAGTAAAATTCATACAGGTAGTGGTTATTGCCAGGGTGAGGGAGGGTAAGGAGTAATTTAATGGGTAAAGAGTTTCAGCTGAGGAAGATGACAAGTTCTTAAAGATGGATGGTGGTGATGATTATATAAGAATGTCAAGTTAATTGCCAGAATACAGTAAAAATGGCTAAAATTTACCATATGTATATACCATTAGCTAATTTGATAATTTGCAAATGTGTGTGTTAATTTCATTGTAACTTAACATGTTGTAGTGGTTTGTGTATAAATGTACCCCCAAAGCCTCATGTGGTCATAGGCAGGGCTTTTTCAGAGGTGGTTAGACCTACCGTGTGTGATGCTGGGATTAAGGATGTATGATTACTAAATTAGTCCACTGATTGGTTTGGCATAGTTCTGGGTAGAATTATGGGTACCTTATCCTGGGGTGGGAATGCTACCCACCCTAAAGGAGGGTAGCCTGGATGAAATATAAGGGACAGAAGGAGAGCTTGCTTGTTGTTTGCTGCTTTGTCATGAACCATTTCTCCTCTGCCATGCCATTCTGCCCAGCAGCCAGCCAACTAAGAGCTGAAACCCCTACAAACTGTGAGCTAAATAAACCTTAACTCCTTTAACTTTGGGTATCAGGTATTCTCTCTCAGCAGTGAGGAAAAATATCTAAGACATGTTATAGAACGTGAACTTGAGCTATATGTGGCAGCACATGCCCATAATCCCAGCACTTAGGAGGCTGAGGTAGGGGGATTGCAGCAAGTTCAAGGCCAGCCTGGGCTACATAGGGAGTTCAAGGCCAACATGACTATATAGCATGACCCTGTCTGAAAAAAAATCTTTTTAAATGTGGACGTGGTGATAGTGGACATGCTGCACAACATATCAATGTGAGTGGCAGATAGTTAAGGTGTACAATAAGTCCCTGACTTACAAACATCTTTCATTCTGGGAGAACATCTGTAAGTCAGTTTCATTTGTAAGTACAACAAAGAGAGTCTTATACTGTATAGGCTTCGAGCCAAACTTGAAGCTGGATTTGAATCTCAGCTTCACCATTTGACTTGTTTAGGATCATGCAGAATTTAGTGTTCCGTGTGTAAAACTGGAATAATCAGTGTCTATCACAAAGAGTATGTGCAGTGTTTAGAACAGTTCCTAGTGCACAGTAAATACTCCTTTTGGGAAAGCTGCCATTACCATGCTTTGTAGGTCATTGTTCTCAAAGTGCAGTCTGTTGATTATCTAAATTAGAATCATCTGGGCAGCTTATTTAAAATGTAGGCTTCAGCCGGGCGTGGTGGCGCACGCCTTTAATCCCAGCACCTGGGAGGCTGTGGTAGGAGGAGTGTTGTGAGTTCAAGGTCAGCTTGGGCTACCACGTGAGCACAAGGCAGGCCTGAACTACATAGTGCGACCCTGCTTCAAAAAAACTAGGGCTGGGAGTTTGGCTCAGTGGTTTAAGTGCCTGTCTGGCAGGCGTGAGGTTGTGAGTTTGATCCCCGGTGCCACCAAAAATAAATAAAATAAAATGTGGGCTTCTACTGAAGCTATGTAGCTCAGTGGTAGAGCACTTGCCTAGTGTGTACAGGACCTTGAATTCAACCAGGGTATCTTGTGTGGTGGTGGTGGACATCTCCCCAACTTTCTAGATTAGAAGAATCACAAAGTTTTGATTCTCTATATGTCCTTCTTGAAAATGCACCAAAGACTTTATTAAATAACTCTAGCAAACACTACCCTAGAGAGTTCCTGATTTCCACCATTCCCCAAGGTGCCCCCCACCCCACTCAGTGCAGGGGATGGAACCCAGGGTCTATACACTGAGCTACATCCCAGGAATTTTTTTTTTTTTTTGAGACAGAATCTTGCTAAATTGCCCAGTTTGAGACAAATTCGTGATCCTCCTGCTTCAGCCTCCCAAGTGCTGGGATTACATGCATGAAGTACCATATATGGCTTAGTACTCCCCAGTTTTGATTTAAATTCAAAGACCAGGACCAAGGATATAACTCACTGGTAGAACACTTGCCAATAATAAAGTTAGGGTCCACCAAGAAGACCTATGTTGCAGGAAGTTCCAGGCACCAAGTGAAGCTGTCCATTTGAAAGCACTTAAGCATTACTGTTACGGCTTGCATATAGATGTTTCCCCAAAGCCTCATGCAGGTATAAGCAGGGAATTTCAGAGGTGGCTGGATCTAGGGCACAAGATGCTGGAGTAAGGGTGCAACACTCTGGGCGTAGGTGGCAACAGCCAAAGGGCAGGTAGCCTGGATGAAGTATAAAAGCAAGCTTGGTTGCTACTGCCACTTTACTGCTTTGCTGCCTTCTGCCTGTCCTGCTTTGCCACGGTGTGTTTTTCTTCTCCAATGTCTCTGCCATGCCACACTGCCTTAGAGTCAGCTGATTATGCACTGAAACCTCTACAAAGCAAGCTGAAATGAACCTTTCCTCCTTGAACTGTGGGTATTGGGTATTTTGTCTCAGCAATTAAAAAAGTAACTAAGATTTTGGTACCAGGAGTGGGGCCATTGCTGTGACTGTACTTGACCACATGGTTTAGGAGCCTTTGGAATTGGCTTGCAGTTTGGAAAGGTTTGGAGAGACTGGCTGAAGAAACCCTGGAATGCCTTAAACTGTACTTGATGGAAGATTCTAGTCAGAACTCAGAAGATCAGAATGCTGAAAGAAATGCTACAGGAAAGACTAGGTTTCTGTTGGAAAGAACTGCATTGGCTGTTGGACTCTAGATCATGCATGGTATACTTTGGCAGAAAACTTGTCTGCATCTTGCTTTTGTCCAGAGACTTCGAGGCTATTAAAGGCAGTGGACTAATTAATCTGGCAAAAGAAATTTTATGGCAGTCTAATGCTGAAGTGGTGGTATGGCTACTGTTGAGGGCCTTTGCCAGTCTATATTGAGAATCAAGAGCAAAGAGTCCAGCAGGATGATTTAAAATGTTTTTGAGTTTGGCCAGAAAGCTTGCTGCAGTAAAGTTGCAGCCTGGAAAGATGGAGCAGAGGAGAAATTGGTTACTGAAAAGACAATAAAAAGCCAAATATTTCAAAAGAGGACAATAGAAAAGACAACCTGGGGATATCACAAGAACAGGACTCCAGTGTTTGTAGCCTCAAAACTGCAAAGGTGAAAGGCTTTGGTTTGAGAGGAGAGACCTAGAGCACCACGTTCAAGAATGACACCAGCCTAGAGAATTTGTTTCTTGGGATTGAGTTCACAGCATTTAGTAATCCAGGCACTCACACCCTACAGCCAAGAGAGAAGCAAGCCTGGCTATTGCTCCAGCAGGCAGCAAACCCTGGCATCATTTACATGATGCTTGTTTTAAGTGCATGCAAAATAGAAGACCTGTGGGATCAGGGAGGCTTCTGCTCAGATCTCAGAAGGTCCTGGAGGCC
>RJWM01036632.1:0-18025 GCA_004363535.1 Dasyprocta punctata
TTTTGTATCGTTTTGTTTTTGGTTCAATCCTACTACATCTGTTGGAATGGTCAACTAATTTGAAGATAGCAAGGTATGTTATAGTAGCTATTGTACTCATATTATTGGTCTTCGAAGTTCTGTACCACTCCTACTGCTTTGTTTTGATTGACTTCATTTGTTACATTCTGTTATATTTTACTATCTTTAAAATAAAAAATAAATAAATAAAAAAAATATTATGAGAAAAGATACTAACCCTGATAAGCCAATATGCCTGATGAAAAAAGATGCAAAACTCCTCAGCAAAATATTAGCAAACCATATTCAATATTACCTTAAATGTATTTTACACCATGATTTATCTCTGGAATGCAAAATTAATGTATGAAAGCAAATTAATGTAATACATAACAATTATAATAAAAGATAAAAATTACAAGATTATTTCAATACATAGCAACAAGGCATTTAAATAATTTAAAGCTTATACATTACAAAAGTTCAACAAATGAGGAATAGGGCATTACCTCAACATAATGAAGTCAATGTGATAATGTTCACAGGTAACATCACCCTCAATTGTGAACAATTGAAAACATCTCCTCTAAGAGGAGGAACAAAGCAAAGATATACACTTTCACCATTATTACTCAATAAGGTACTGAAAGTGCTAGCCAGAGCAATTAGGCAAGAAAAAGAAACAGAGTATTCAAATTATAATGGGCAAAGTAAAATTGCTCCTCTTTGCAGATAATGTGTTTCACATACAGAAAATGCTGCAGCCTCCAATAAGAACTTACTATGACTAATAAATTCAGTAAAATTTCAGGTAATAAAGTCAACCAAAAAAACTTTATTTGCATTTCTGAGCACTAACAATGAACTCACTGAAAATTAGGAAAGCAGTTCCATTTACAATAGCACCAGAAAAGAATAAAATATTTTGGAATAAACTTAACTAAAGAGGTCAAAGGCTATATAATGAAAATGACAAAATATTGATGAAGGAAAGTAAATATGGCAAAAACTCATGGGAAGAAGTTCTGTGTTCATGAACTGAAAGAACTGATTCTGTTCAATTGTCCATACTATCCAAAGTAATCTACAAACTCAATGCAACCACTGTCAAAATCCTAATGATATTTCTTTCAAAAGAGTGAAAGCAATTCTGAAATACACATGGAACCATACAAGAGCATAAATAAGCCCATGAACATATCAGAAGAACAACATAGCTAGAGATACACTTCTTGATTTCAAAATATATTACAAACATAGGGTAAGCAAAACAGCATGATAAAATCATGAAAACAGATGCATGAACTCAATGAATGAAACAGAAAAAAAATCACTCACAGAGACTGAACTGATTTTGACCTCAGTCCCAAAATATATAAAGGGAAAACAGTCTCTTCAACTAATTGTATTGGGAAAAGAGAACATCCAATGACATTGGGCCATTATTTTATGACACTCATAAAAATCAATTTAAAATATATTAAAGAATTAAATAAGGCCCAAAATCTCCTAGCAACGTTCCTAGAAGAAAACAGAGGCAAAAATCTTCCTGATATTTGTTTTGGCAAAGATTTCATTGATATGAAGCAAAGGAAACAATAACAAAGTGGAATATATCAAGTCTTCTTCACAAAAAGGAAAGAATCAGTGGACAGAAAATGTAAAAGTATAGAATGTGAGAAAATATTTGCAAACCACATATCCAATATCCAAAATATATGAGGAAAACCTACAACTCAACTGTGGAAAAATCAATACCATGGTTGACAATTGAGATAAGGACTTGGATAGATATTTTCTCAAAAGAAGATAATATAGGTGCCCAAGCAAACAAATGACTAGAGCATCAGAGGAATTCAAGTTCTGTTACATCTGTCATCTCACATTAGTTGGGATGCTTATCACTAAAAATATAAAAGAAAAGAAGTGTTGAGATGATGTGGAGAAATTGGAACATTTGTAGACAGTAGCAAGGACACAATTTAGAGTCACTGTGAAATACAGTATGCAAATGCATCAAAAATTAAAAGTAGAACTACTCTATGATTCACCATCCCTAATTCTGGGCATTTATTCAAAAAGTTAAAATCAGGATCTTAAAGACATATCAAAACTCCATAGTAACTGCAGTGCTATTCAAAACAGTCAAATATGGCAATAACCTAAATATCTATCAACAGATGATTGGATATGAAAATGTTGTGTAAACACAGATGAGAATATATTTAACTTTTTAAAATGAGAGCAAATTGTGCAACATAGAAAAACACACACAAAGCTCAATGATGTTAATGTCAACAAAATAGTCCAGTCTTAGAAGACAAATATTTCACAAGTCAAGTTCTTTGTATTAGGGAATTAAATAGTAGTTTCTAGGGACTGCAGGGAGGTGAGAAGGAGTTGCAAATTGGTTATCAACCAGAATGAATGGGGTCTGGAGAACTCCTGTATAACACTCGACATGCAGTCAGCAATAAGGTATTGCACAATTAAAAATTTAAGAAGGTGAATTTCATGGTCATGTCCTTACCACAAAGATATATAGTTTAAGAATAATACAATAAAGCAACGAAATCAATTTGTGGATTAGTTTTACATGATTATTAATTTTGGAATATCTCTAGGGAGAGTGATGATGAATAAAGAGAGGAAGTTCAATTAATTAGCAACAATTCTTTACAAAAGGTCAAGTATGAAGATTCTATAGATACTCAAAGAGAATGTCACCATACAGTATAATACTAGTTGTGGGGTGTATTTTGGATAATCTTTATGAAGTTGAGGAATCTCTCCTCAAATTCTGTATTTTTATTGCAGAGATTTGTTTTTAAATCATGAGTGAATGCTGAGTGCTAGATTCTGCAAGATGCTCTTTCTGATTCAAATGATATAAATCATATTTCCTCCTTTAGCTTGTTGATGTGATAGATTACATTTATTGATTTTAGAGGATCAGACCAGTTTTCATGACTGGAATAAATCCCCCTATGGTCAAGCATATAATTACTTTTATAGATTGTTCTATTTTATGTGATAATATTTTATTAAAGATGTCTGCATCAAAAAAAGGATGTCGCATCTACATTCATGACAAAACGTTGTTCACACTAGACTGGTACAGTTCCTGTGGAAATCAGTGAGAAGATTCCTCAAAAAACTAGGGTTGTAGGTCCCATTCGATCTAGCTGTTCCCCTTCTGGGTATTTTCCCAGCAGAATCGAAAACCTCATACCATAGTAATATGCATGTACCCATGTTTATAGCAGCACAATTTGTAACAGCCAAATCTTGGGAAAAACTCCAATGCCCATTAACCAAGGAATGGATAAAAAAAGATGTAGTATTTTTACACAGTGAAGTACTACTGCTCAGCTATAAAGAAGGAAGAACTCCAGGATTTTATAGGTAAATGGATGCAATTTAAGACCACTCTTGTAAGTGAAATAAATCAGACTCGGACATGTATAAGCATTATATTGTCTCCCTAGTGTAAAAAACTGAAAGAGTAAATAAGATCCAAAATGTACAGCAAATATTGTGAAAGTGAAAGGGGAAGAAACTGCCCAAAAGGAAAGAAGAACTGGGATGCGGGAAAGGAGAAAACAAAGAAGGGAAAAGATTTTATATACATATATATTATACATATATTAGATAATTATACTACTAATGTGATAGTTCATCAAAAAGAATGGTTTGTGCTTTCACTGTTTGATCATTTTTTCATGCCTATATCCTGTAATCTGAGCAACTATTTGAAGATAACAATACACAATATATTAACCGTTGTTAATCACCTATTATGCTGATTAGAAATTCTGTATCATTGTTTAATTCTTTTTTTAAATAAAATAAAATACTGTAAAATTTCAGTCACAACTCAAGTTTTTCATATGTCAGGCTGGTTGTAACTTGAGGGTCTACTGTATTGAAAAACAAATTAAATTCCTAAACTGAGATACTATTGTGTTTCCCTCTCCCTTTTCTTAGAGGGTTTCTTTACTTTAAAAGCCTTGGAATTTTATTTGAAATAGGCTTATATAACTAGCTTAAGTGTCTGTTGACAGATGAATGAAGCTGGCCTTGGTGGTACAGAAGATAATCCCAGCACTTTGGGAGGCTGAACCAAGAGAACTTCAAGTCAGTGCCTAGTCTGAACAATTTAGCAAGACTTTATCTCAAAGTTAAATAAAATAATGTAAAATAAAGTAAAATGGACTGGGTATGTAGCCCACTGTGCAAGCCCTGGGTTTAATCCCCAGTCCTGGGGGAAAAAAAACTCAGTGGAAGTACCTCTCAGCCTTAAAGAAAAAGGAAATTCTGCCATTTGTGACATCATAGAAGAACGTACAGAACATAATTTTCAGTGAGACAAACCAAGCATGGAAAGACAAATATATGATCTAATCTGCATGTGGAATCTTAGAACCAGTCAGTAGAATGGTGGTTACTGGGGGATTAGATGCTGAGATGTTGGTCAAAGGATACATACAAAATTTCATTTAAATGGCAAGAATAAGTTTAAGATAGTTATTGTATATCATAGTGACTACAGATTACAATAATGCATAGTATTTTGAAAATCGCCAGAAAGAGATTCTTTCTGGGTACATTGCAAGCATTTTTAGGACACACATGATTAGTATGTGAGGTAGTATATTTGATAATTAGTTAAATTTAACCATTTCAGAGTATTTATGCATTTCAAATATCAGGCTGTACAAAATGAATATATGTGATTTTTGTCAACTAAAAGAGAAAAACTCCAAAACTTGTAATTATAAATTTTTTCTCTGCCTGTTGAGATGTAGATGATTTTCAAAGTCTCTTGCGAACCTACTAATGTCTTTTTCAGGAACATGGGGGCCATCTCTTGAAATATGAACCTTACACAAATACTAGAAAGCTAACACTCTAAAGGTAGGAGCCTAACTTGAAAAAGTTTACCATCAGTGATAAAGACATAAGGAGTTAGTATTTCCTTTGCATAACAATCACTGAAATTATCAAGGTGATTTTAGGATGAATTGTGTGTGATAAATATTGTAAAATTTTTTGACTTGGGTTATATCTGCTTGGCTCTGTGCAAGGGTTTCCTGTCTTTGCAATTCCTCTGCAGATTGCTTGTAATACATAATACATTCTGTGTTAACCCTGATTCAATAATAAAATTGCTTTTTTTCTTCTAAAAAAGTTGTTCTACACTGTTATTATATCCTTCTTTGATTTTAGTATTAAGTTAATACTTCTCTCATATGATGAATATGGAAATATTCCATCTACTTCTACTTTCTGCAAGTTATTGTGTGGAGCTGATACCAATGAATTATTCCATAAGTGTCTACTAGAATTTATCAGGCAAACCACCTGGACCCACTGCTTTCTTTCTGGAACCTTATTATCTATTATTATTTGTTAGAATTAGACATTGGCAACAATTCTTACTAAAGAAATTGACTGGTCTATGTCCTTTCCATGACCTCATGCAGTCCACCAATAGAGCTGGATCTATGGAGCCCCAAGGATTGCAGGTCCCCATGATGGAAAAAGGCTGTGTGCCCGGAGCTCCTTTTGTGCTCCTAGTTATTGTTCTGTGGTTCGGTGTGGTTCTGATTGTGAAAGGCCATGAAAACCAGTGTCAGGCCTTACAAAGTATCTCAGGGGCAGCAGAAAGGATGTCTAGTTTCTTGTTTCTTGAAGCAAGCAAAGCCACATTTTGAATCTTCGAGTCCTGTGCCTCTGGATAAATGTCCATTTTTTCTTACAGATAATTTTCTTTTTAAAGATTTTTTTATGAGTATGTGATTGAAATACACAATGATTACATCCATTGTGGGGAGTCTACACACATTCATAACACATCTTAATTCTTTTTATTTGTCTCCTTCCATTCTTATTCCTTCTCCCACCAACTCTTGCCCCTCTTCCCATCTGCAAAATCTCTAGTTTCAGTCTTCTCCTCAATTCTCTTATCTGATGATCAATTTCTTCATTTGGACACATGGACATAGCACAACAGATGTCAGGTGCCATCATTTCTGCCCACTACTGGGTCTATAGGCACATTTCTACCAGCTTGGTGAGATATTCCAAGGTAAGAATCTACTTGACCTATAAAATCTCTTATACACAGTAGTATGTTGACATATGAAATATTTGTGATCTCATTTAATAAAAATATGAAACTAGAGAATATTGCTACATGCAGAGAAGAAAAACAATTGCTTCACTCCCTGACAACAGATAATCAAGACATTTCCCATTCCTCATGTGGTGACACATTTCTTGAAAATATAAATGTTACTTTCACTTGGGTATCCCACTGTTTATTACATTTACATTGCATAATTTCTGAGAGAAAAGAAAGTATGTTTGGTCACTTTTGTGGAAGCATCCTTATTGATTCACATAAAGCTTTTATATTCATCACTTATGACACAATGAGGCAGAGTTGTCATTCTTGTTAACAGCACATAGACTCTTACTGCAATATTGAATGTTTATACTTACTTAGGTGCTAAAATTTCCAGGCTATTATTTACTTTTTGTTTTCTTTGAATGCAAAAAATGTAGCCTGCATACATTTCTGCATTTTTGCATTCATCATAGATTTGATGTACCTCTAGTTAAAATGATTGGAGGCCTGACATGGTGGTACATGTCTGTAATCCCAATACTAGGGAGGCTGAGGCAAGAGGATTTCCAAGAGTTTGAGGCCAGCCTGAGCTACACAGTAAGTTCAATGCCAGATTGAACTATTTAGCAAGACCTTGTCGGAAAAAAATAAATAAATAAAAGATGACTGGATATTTGTAAACAACCAATATTTTTTGTTATAGGGCAAGGAGTGGCCCAGAAGCGACTGTCTAGGAAAGAGAAGGTCCTACTATCAGAATCAGGACCACTTACATGTATTCAAAGCTTAATTGTAAGTAAAATGATAAAGGCTTCCCTTTAGCACCATGTAACCTATTGTGTCACTGAGTGTGTGGAAGGCTTCTCTTGTATTAATCTCCCTTGTACCCAAACCATGCAAAATTACTTTTCCTGCCTTTCCTCATCCCATCATAGACTATCATCACCCTCTATCTCAGCATGAAACAGGGTCTTTTCTCTAATGAACAGGTCCTTTGTCTCAAAGAGACAGTCCTGGGGTCATTATGGCTACCCGCATTCAGCATCTCTGTAGTGACGCCCTCTTGTGCCCTGTGAATCCACAGCAGATGCTCTTTCAACTGCAGTTTCACTGCAAATCTGTAGATGTAAAATTCATTTGCAGTTTCCTCCAGGTGACAGTATGTGTGTGCCTGTCCGTGTGAGCATATATGGTTGTCTATTTCTTTTCTTTTAATATGATCTCCTCACCCCTGTCTTTCTGTGCTCCTCTACCTTACTTCTTCTGAACAAAAGATCTTGCTTGGGCCTCAATCTTGCAACTGATGGAGCAGATCCATCCATGCCCTGATGGTTCAGGTTTCTCCATGCTGTCTTACTCAGGACTCAGAGGATAAAGGTCCAGGTTGGAGAAGGAGACTGTACTTCACAGATATACACACAAAGTGCCAAAACCATGATGGTAGTCCTAGGGGCAGCCAGAATCCCCCTAAACCTTGTTTTACAGACAACTAAAGGCCCTCAGGAGGGTGCAGGCTGTCACAGACAGCAGCAACCTTAGAGTATAGAGACCAATAGAATCTATTGATCTCCAAATTTTAAAGGGCCATCCTTCATACATCTGCACTAAAACACAAATCGATACTGACATGCATTGACCCTGTCCATCGATTCCTCAGTTGTGAGTTACAAGAAAAAGGGATTTTCTGTTATCGAGGCTATGGAAATTCCTCTACAGAGGAAGGACCCAGCCAGGCAAGTCTGAAGAGTGAGGTTGTTCAGTTGTGCTGAGGGGAAGAATGGAAGATGGCTCCTGTCTGTGCTCCCGGAGACCCTCCCTGATGAGCCACTTGTGCACATTTGGCCCACCTTGGCTGTCTGCTCCTTCCAAGTGTGTGTGGCTTTGGCTTGTATGCCTAGCTTTTGGGGTCTCTGGAACTGCAATTCCCAGGATGGCTGTTCTCTGGGTTTGAAAGGAGCAGTGCTGCCCAGCAGGAAAGGGACAGCTTGCAGCCTGCAAGGATTTGCAGAAGGAGGATGCAATTTGAAAAATGTGAATCAGGGGAGGGAGGGATGGAGGCTTTCCTCAAGGGCAAAAGTAACAGGTAGGGTGTCAGTCGTGTCTCTCAGACCCTGTGTTTTTGATGCTCACCTGATGGGATAACCTGGAATAAATAAATATGTGTGCACATGTGTCTTCATATGTATGTGTCTGCACGCACAGATTAGCTCTAGATGCTGTTTGGACAGGCTGCGCCATGTGTCTCAAAAACAATGATGAGCAATTCTGTGCCTGCTCTCTTGCTCTTTCCTCTCTTCCCTCTGCTGCTGCCTCTCCTTTCCTTCCCCTCTCAAGGTCTGTTTTTTTCTCTCCCCCTTCCTCCTTCCTCCCCTCCTTCTCACTTTCCTTCCCTCACCTCCTGTCCTCCTTTCTCTTCCTTCTTCCTTGGCTCTTTTCATTCTCCATTATGAGCCCAGCCAACATCTAGTTATGCTGCCTCCTACCCTTCTAGGACCTGCATCCACTTGTCACCTCCACATATTCAAATTCAGTCCAGACTTCCAGAGGCTTCCTGGGTCATGTCTTCTCTTTGTTGTGGGGACCATTGCCCTAAAAGTCAACTCTAAATTTCCCTTAACTCTGACCCAGCCCCCCAAGTTTTCCCAACCCCAAACATTTCTAGTATCTGTTCTGAAGTGATCTTGGAAAGCCTTCTGGTAGCCCTAGTGTGTTAGGCGGTCCTACTACTTTCCCAGCACCTTTGGGTTTTAACTGTTTCTATGTAAACTCTGACCACAGTCACCATTCTCTCCTGCTATTCCTTAAAATCTTCCTATTTACAGCTTACAGCTGGGCAACCGTTTCCCACAGGCCAGCGGGAAGCATGTCATGTCTCTTGAAGAAAGTACACAGGGGAGGCCTCTCTCCCACCATGTCCCCTCATCCCCACAGAAGGTTTCCTGGGAAGTGTTGAGCACATAGAAAGCACTCTTATCAGTGCTGCATTTCTTCTGAGAAGAGTATTGCTCTGGTCATTATGAATTCTAGTATCCACTTGCAGCATTGATAGTAACCCACACTCTATATTGGGAAGTCATGTCCTCGTTCTGCAAACAACCAAAAATTGAATGTCATTTGGAAAGCGCAGTGTTCAAAGAAACTCACACAAATGGACAAGGAGTCTGCTGTCTCTCTCTCTCTTTCTCTCTCTCTCTCTCTCTCTCTCTCCTTGTCTCCCTTCCTTTCTCCCTCCCACGCTGTCTCATTTTGTCCTCTCTTCCTCCTTAACATCCCTCTGTGTATGACACCAGTCCCCTCCCACTATTAGCATCTGTCAGAATGTTCCCTGCCCTGATTTACAAATCCTGTAGAATTCCAGTAATATAAGGTGCACCCATCCCTCTTACAATGGCTCCTGTCCTACTTGCTCACCCACAGCCTGGTCTTTTTTAAAATTAACCCAGAAGAGACTGTTTGGCCATGAGAATGCTGCTTCTCCTCCATGGAAGTCATGTATTTGTCTCTGAACCAGGGACTGGACCATCCTAGCCTCAACTGTAGGCCCATTCAGGCCATAGAGTGAGATCTGATGTGATTATCAAGATCCTCTATCTCCACCAGACTCCACAAGCTCTGCTATGTACCTAGCATGTGGTTTACACCCTTCCCAATTCTGAACCTCAGCTTCCCAGGGAACAACCAGGACTGGTGATTGAGGAGGCACAGACTCCCACAGATGAGGACTTTGAACCCCCAACATGCCTGTGTCTTTATAAAACCCATATGCCAACATCCCAAGCATGTAGAGATTTTCCTTATCCTCCAAATTACTTCTTGGGAATTTCTCTACTGAAAGCCCTTTCCCTTTTGTTTTAGATGCTTTATTTTCTCTGGTAAGCCTATATCTCCTTCTGCTTTGGCCCAGTGACCTGTGCTTATGGGCTGTTAAACATTAAAGGATATCAGTTGGTATAATTACAGAATTTTCTTCTTCATTCTTCACCTTTTCCATTTGCTGTTCCCCTTATGCCTCAACCTAGGTTCCCTCTTATTTTTACTTTGTGAGTGGAGCTCCTGTCTCTATCTCCATAGCAACTAGCAGCTAAAGCATACTAAACCACTACGGAGGCATTAGACTCCTAAACTGATTGCAGAGTCCAAAATATTGGCCAATCAGAGGAAACAAAGCTGGTCCTAGCCTCAGAGAAGTAAACAGCAAGCAGCTGAGTCATGCAAACTGTTCTTGACCTGGTCTCCCTGTGAGTCTTTAGATCGGGTGTCAACACTAGGGCATATGCTCTTGACTGTGAGGCTGGTTTAAGAGGATCAGGCCTGTTCACCCTAAGGGGAAGTAATTCTGGCTATCTCCCTGTCAGCAAACCCCAAACAAGAATTTGAGTCTGGATTTTCAAATAAAATTTGGCATAACAGACAGAGTTAATCACTTGGTTTACCCTGGGTCCTCATTTGAAGGCACTTTGCCTTATCTTCCAAATTGCTCTGGAAGTTTCTGTAAGGAAAGCCAACTTTTCCTCCTTGTTTGATGCTTCCTGTCCCAGTCAAGTCCTGGTATGTATTCATGGACTTTCAATTACAAAAGTCTGTGGGTTTATGTAATTAGGATATTCAAATTACTTTGTCTCCCTCTCCACCAGGGCCTACAGCCCCTGTTTTCATGTCAACACTTTATTTCATTTACTGATGAAAGCTCCTGTCAAGATTGCAATAGCAACTGGCCACCAAACAGATTAGGTCATTGTGGATCTAGACACTGACACTCAAAGCTGATTGTGCATCTGGAAACATGGAGGGCTGAACAACACTACTGGAATAAGACAAAGAGGTTCTTAACTGGAGGCAAGGAGCAGCAGGGCTGCTCAGTACTTCAGTCAAAGCCCCACCCCTAACTTCATCTTTGTCCCCGTGTGCTTCAAGGAAGGTGAAAAAAGGGAGAGAGTAGGAAAGAGGGAGGAGGCTTCCTGTTTTTAGTGAATCACCCCAAACCCAGAGTTGAGCATGCTCTTTGCCATTGGATACCCCCAGTTCCTACTGAGTTGCCTGGCATATAGTAAGTGTTCTTGGTACTAGAATGCAATCTGTGAGAGGGCAATGAGACCGCCTTGGAACATAAGCAAGTGAAGACTTTCTAATGCACTGGGTTCTTCTGGAAAATTACTCTAAGGAAGATTTTCTGCTATCTCGTTTAAGGCTTTTGTTTAGAGTCTAACTTCTCTGCCTCTGGTAATGATACTGTGCTTCCATGGAGGTGGATACAGGAGGTATTAATTACTAATGCACCCAAGTGCCTTGGGCCTTCCTCACCAGCAAGAATTTTCCCTTTTCCCCAACATTCTATCTGCATTTCCAGGCTCACACTCTTTTACACTGAGGTATCAGAGCTCCTGGCCCATGGTTGCATTGCCATAGCAACCAGAAGCAAGACAGTAGGAGAGTGTGGCAATCATTGGACATTAAAGCTTATTGGAGTAAATGTTGCCAAAGGAATGACTTTTGGGAGGACAGCAAATTAACTCTCAGCCTAGACCACTGGTTTGCTAGGTCACAGACCCCAGTCCATCCTCCAGCCTTGTGCCTTGAGGTGAAAAGAGGTAGAGCAGGTTTTGTCTCCCTGGGGGCCATGGTCTGAGTTTGGAGCAAGCATATGTCATTCGTTCCAAAGTTGAGCTAGGACACCAGTTACCAGATACCTTTATATACTTTCTCATTTCAAAATTAATGCACATGAAGAAACATCCATTCCATATGTGCTTCTGATGGCCAGTAGGTGCTTCTCCAGCACCTAGTATGGTAGGTGTTCTTGATGCAACCTGTCATGTTTCCAAGCCCCCTGACTACACCATAGGCATGGCATTCCACACCATATACTCTATGCAACTGCAACTGCTACTTCAATCCCCACCATGTCAACTGATGACACTGAGACACAGATATAAAGGAAACTGTCCCAAATCATTACAAAAACTAAATTTTGGGAGTTGATAGTCAGCCTTCCATCCTGCAGTACTGATGAACTGTCCACACCCTCGCCAAAACCTAGCTGTATATTTGCTTACTAGATTCAATCCCTTCATGACTATTCAGAGCATGGCCCTAGCACTGCTCCAGGTGTCCTCTTCCTCAACACCAATTACCTTTCACTGCTAGGTAATGGCCATCACTACCCAAGCATCCTGCAAAGATGTCCAATCTTAGAAGAAGAAGAAGGAGAATTGGCATAGGAGGGTGTTATGGTTTATACATTGTGTCAACTTGAGAAGTCTAGAAGCTTAATTAAGTAACTGCAGGTCTACAGCACAAGCAGTTCCCTGTTCATTATGTCAGTTTGAGAAGGTCAGAAGTTTAACTCAGAGACTCAGCAGGGAGCCAGGGTTCTTTGTAAATATCCTCATCGTGTGCAAAGGAAGGCAAGCAGATTTGTGAATGCTACACCCACCCTGGGATGGGTCCTGTGTACAATATAAGGGAGAGAAACAGGATTGCTCGGGCCTCTTTTACTCTGGCTGCTTTTGCTCTTGCTCGGCTGCTGCCTTGAAGTGTTGCCCCAGTGCCATGCCACCCTTCCTTGGAGCCAGCTGATTATGGACTGAAATTTCCAAACACTGTAAGATAAATAAACCTTTCCTTCCTTAATTTTGGGTGTCAGGTGTTTTGTCTCAGCAATGAATGAAAAGTAACTAAGACAGAAGGAAAGCAAGCAAAATTCCTACCCTACATGTACAACCTCTTCTATGTATTCTATCATCCACTACTATTTCTTTTCATGCAACATTCCTGCAAGATCACTGTCTATCATTGATTTCCTCATGTGTTTCTTCCTATTTTATCCTAGACCCACCTCAACCAAGCTTTCCTCTCTCCCACTCCACTAAAATGGAGTCCCCAAATAACCCACAGGTTGTTAAACCTACTAGCTATTTCTCACTGCTGATCTTGCTGGACTGATAAATAACAATACTCTTGCACTGTTGATCACTTCCCCCTCCTTTCAGTAATTTTCCCACGTGGTTTTCAGCACATTTCTATCTTCTCATTCTCCCTCTGCCCCAGTGACTGGTACTTTTCAGAATTATGGATAGTTGTTCCTTACCTCATTGGAATTCTTCAGGGTTTGGATCTGAGTCATCTTCTCTTTACCTGTGCTCCATACTGCTATGGTCTGTACCTTCAGTGTTGTTGAAAAGGTTATTGTGGTAAATACCTAGTCCCCAGCTTGGTGCTAATGGAAGGTGGCAGAAAATTTTAGGTGTGGGGACTAGTGCCAAATCTTTAGGTCACTGGGAGTGTTGCCTTAAAGCCAATCATGGGATCCCAGTGTCTTCTTTCTTTTACTTCCCAACCATGGGGTGATTCGTTTTCCTCCACCACACACTCACCATGATGTGCTGCCTCACCACTAGCCAAAAACATCAGGACTAAACTACCACAGATCTCATAATCTATGAACAAACATAAACCATTTGTTTTCAAGAGAGGATTTTCCCAGGTGTTTGAAGTGATGGGAAATTGGCCAACACATTTTTGAAGAATCATACACAGTTACATATCATTGGTTTCCCTGTACATGGAGGAACTACATGTCACTGTTTCAAGTTCAGTCTGCTTC
Organism: Dasyprocta punctata; assembly: GCA_004363535.1. Taxonomy (NCBI): domain Eukaryota; kingdom Metazoa; phylum Chordata; class Mammalia; order Rodentia; family Dasyproctidae; genus Dasyprocta; species Dasyprocta punctata. The sequence goes on from RJWM01036632.1 coordinate 13,737, forward strand.
CTGAACTCAAGTCTCCTTTGGTCATTTGCCAGCTCGATATCATGACTTGAAAATCTGATATTTATTCTCAATTTGAATTCATTATATGCCAAAGAGCACTTGATTCCCTTTCCATCGAACTTATTACTCTCATTATTTTCCCCCTCCAAGAAGGTTGTCTTTTCCCTTCCTGTTGCATGGGTCAACATCTTGGGTCATCTTTGGACTCCTCTCACTATTGTCTTATATTTGTTGACACTTTCCTTTCGGTCTTCTTAAGAGATACAAAATTCACACAGTTCTCAATCCACTCCACATGTATCCCGCTGGTACAATATGTGAACTTTGTGATTACAGTTGACTCCTCATGGGAGCCCTCTCTCATTGCCTTGCCTCCTGACATTCTCTCATTGACACACAAGACTGTGCCTTATATGGAAACTTGCATCTCTCTTAAGCTGTCTTTCTGTATTTTCCCATGACACAACCGTGTGACCTACCAAATACTGTAGTATTCCCTTAACTCCTTAATCTCATCTTGTTGTGTTTCTCCTCCTGCACCAGTTGCAGACACACCACCACTCTTTCTGTCCCTGGAACACAGCTAGAAGTGGAATAATATGGGGTGGCTCTAACCCAAGTGCTGAGAGATATGTTCCCTTAAAGCCCACAAACACATAAGGCTCCTTACATTCTGGGTCCACAGGAAGGTGATGTGGCAAGATAAGACTGTTTGGGACCCTCTGCCCAAGGGCCTGATCTGCAGGGGCAAGGACAGTCATGTGTTGGAGGCTCCTTCACTGCATAGTCACTTGTATGAGCACTTTATTTGTGTCATGGCAATTTTCTCCCAACAACCAGATCTCCAGTTGAGTTCCATATTTATATACATGTGCCAGCATTGTTCTTTCCCATATCCTTCCAACAATTGTTTGAATTGTTACATGTGTATGGGTGGGTGAACATGTTTCCTCCCAAGACCTTATGTCAGTCTGTAGGATCCCATATTGTTCCAGCACCCTTACATGTGGGCATTAGGGGTCTGGATTTATGCATATATGAGGACTTATATGTACACACATACAAACACAAACACTCATGCAGTTGATGCATACAAGCATACTTTGGCAGTATTTACTCTGTGGCTTGCCCTGGTATGAGACAGAAGGCATTAATGAGGACTGTGGTGAAATGTAATGGCATACTAATGTAAATGCTTAAAATTATTCTACAGAGAGCTGGGTGTGGTGGACCACACTCACGATCCCAGCACTCAAGGGTCTGAGGCAGGAGGATCACCATGAGTTCAAAGCCAGCCTGGACTACATAGGGGGAGGCTCTGTCTCAAAATAATGAAACAAAATTATGCAATAGAAGAAGAAAACCAAAATTCATCTTCCAGATTAATTTGGCCATGAGGCTGTGAATTTTCTCTTTAATCAGGCCAGGAATAAAACCTGCAAAAAATTTCTTTTACAACAAAGATTGCTGCCATATCAGATAACTTTTCTTACTATTCTTAGCTCCTCTTCTCCAACTGTTTTCACTTCATGGGTTCCAATCTCTCTTCCTCATCACCAGTATGCTGTTGGAACTCACCAACAGACCTAGAATATTAGAATCGTGAGTGTGGTATGGATGGACCAGGAGGATTGGCAGTATGGACTTCAAGTTTCATTCATACATCTGCCATTTCTGTACGCACTGATCTCAGACATTTCACTTTATTCCCCAAAGTCTTTGCACCACCACTTAGAAAATGAGATGCTTAAATTGTGAAGAGAGCATGCTAAACTATATGAAGTCAAATGTCTCATGCAGGTCTAACATCTTCTGGGCCAGTGAAGTATTCATTGATAAGGAAAACCCTGACAGGCCTGAAGGGCATTCAATTTTGAGCTCTGCTGGGCTATATTAGTCAAACACCAGTTGTCATTTATCCAAATGATAGTGAGTAACCTTTAGGTTGTGGTCGTCAGAAGAGAAGCACATTGAGACTTCATATATCTAGCTGAAGAAATTCATTCACCAAGAGATAGCATCAGAAGCAAGGCAAGGTCCCGTGATGCTGCACGCCGCAAGAATCAGCGAGAACCTCAGGGGAATGCCGGTCAGCCTTGAAGGACACAGAGGTATGCAGCCCAGTCCAGATCAGCCCAGGACACCAGAGCTGCTCACGGGGACTGATCAAAATAGCTGCAGGGACCTGGAGAGCTTGGGCACCCCCCACCAGAGTGCAGAGCGCACGCGAGCTCCATTCTTCAGCACAGCGGATTGTGCGTGCGCCATCCCAGAGCTCCCGCACAGACCCCCGCCCATCAGGGTTGCTCCCGGCACTGTAGCCCTGGAACCTGCCCAGGCTTGCCCCGCCAGCATAACTGTTGTGCTGAACTAGCGGACAGAACCAGGGTCGGGTCAGCGTCACTCGGGGAACCCCGCCTAGCTACCTGGGAACAGGAGGCCTTGGCCCCAACCCAGTTAAGGTGGAGGCTCCACCCCCACGCCCCGGGAGGCCTCCATCCCTGGGAGCCCTACCGGGTCCCATGATTCAGCGCAACCCAAAAATCAGTGCGAACCTCAGGGGAACGCCCGGCCAGCCTCACAGGACACAGAGCTACATAGGCTCCAGAAGAAAATGACAAAACAAAAGACCAAGAGGCAGTCTCAGTCCCCCAGCCCACAAAAAACAAATCCAAGAGACACTGAAATGGAACACAGTGGGAGTCACACAAATGGACTTTCTGAAATGATAGAAAATTCAATAAAGAAACAGCTTGATGAAGCTATAGAGAAATTCAAATCAGAAATATTCTCTCAGTTAAAAAATGAAATGAGAATCATTATTAAAGAAATGTTGTGTGTATGTAAAGAAGAACAAGATAAATAATAGAAGAACTTAAGAAAATAATTGAAACCCTGAATGAACAATATAAGACACAAACAGAATGCATGAAACAGATGCAAAGGGAAATGCATGAAATTAAAAAACTCCATGGAAAGTTTGAAAAACCGCTTAAATGAAGCTGAAGATAGAATCTCAGATCTCCAAGACAGCATGGGAGATCATGGCCATGAAAGAAAAGATCTCCTAAAAATACTAAGGAACCAAGAAACAACAATTCAACAGCTGCAAGATGAAGCCAAGAGAACTAACATGAGACTAATAGGCATAAACGAAAAAGCAGGGGTCAATACTAATGACCTGCAAAGACTATTCACAGAAATAATAGCAGAAAACTTTCCAAACATGGGAAGAGAATCTGAAATACAGGTAACTGAGGCATACAGCACCGAATTAACCATGACCAAAATAAATCCTCACCCAGACATATAATAATAAGGGTTGGGCAGGGAGTTTGGCTCAGTGACTTAAGCACCTGTCTGACAGGCGTGAGGTTGTGAGTTCAATCCCCGGTGCCACAAAAAAAAAATAATAATAATAAGGGTATCAGATATACAGCACAAGAACAAAACACTAAAAGCTGTCAGAGAAAAGAAACAGATCACCTATGAAGGAAAGCCTATCAAAATCATGGCAGACTTATCAACACAAACCTTTAAGTCAAGAGCTTGAAGTAAAGTATTTCAAATCCTGAAAGAAAATAACTTTCAACCCAGATTGATGTACCCTGCAAAACTATCCTTCAAAATTGATGGAGAAATAAGATACTTTCATGACAAAGAACAACTGAAGAAATTTATGGCCACCAAACCAACACTACAAAGACTACTGAAAGACACTCTAGAAAGACACAAAGATAGGCACAATCCTAAGAAAAACAACAAAAGGAAATCGCTAAGTAGGGCAAGTAAATAAACAGAAAATGTAGAAAACCAGCAACAGAAAGATATCATGACCGGGATGAGCCAGTATGTATCAGTGATATCAATCAATGTAAATGGTTTCAACTCACCAATAAAAAGAAACAGACTAGCAGAGTGGGTTAAGAAACAAAATCCAACAATATGCTATGTACAAGAAACACATCTCACTCAAAAGGAAATTCACAGACTAGAAATCAAAGGCTGGAAAACTATACTCCATGCAATAGGAACCCAGAAAAAAGCAGGGGTAGCTATTTTGTTTGCAGACAATGCAAACTTCAACCCAAGAATGATCAAAAGAGATAAAGAAGGTCACTACATACTTGTTAGGGGAAAACTTCAAAAGGAAGAGATCACAATCATAAATATATATGCACCGAATATGGGAGCACCCAACTATGTAAGACAATTCTTAATAGACATGAAAAACCAAATAAACAATAATACAGTTATAACAGGGGACCTTAATACCCCATTGTCACAGA